>JAHWFP010033768.1:8791-32241 GCA_023313725.1 Lithobius niger | reverse complement strand
GTGGGGGAGTTCCTACTTCGTGCTTGTCTTTGCTCCGTGTCCCGTCCTTGTGCGTAGGTGGCGGGTGACTGGTGTGAACATGAGGAGGAGGGGGAGGTTGGGGAGGCGGCGAGGGTGGATCGGGCAAATGTGGGGTCTCCAGTATCCTCTTGGGTCGGAGTAGTTTCTTCAAGTTTGGTGGAAAACGAAGGAAACAGTCCACTCCTTGTTTTCGTAGGACACTCCTTATTTTCTCACTTCTTCCCGGCAGGTAGGTGACGACATCGAAAGGGCGATTTTCTCTTTCTTTGTGTGTCGAGTCTCGAAGTTTTTCTTTCTCTTTCTCTCTACGATCTCTTGCTCTTCTCCAAGCTCTCTTCCGTTCAACATTAAAAATTCTTGCTGGGTAGCCTAACGTCAAAAACTTCGTTTTTGCTTCATCAAGGTATCTTTCAGCTGTGGTTGCTACGGATGAGTGTGCAACAATCCTGCACAACTCATTGTCCACAAGAGCTCGCAGTTGAAATCTTGGGTGTCCTGATTTATAGGGTATCATTCTCCCAGTGTGTGTCGGTTTTTGGTACGGGGCGTAGTGGATACGTGTTTCTCCCCTTGTGAGTACCACATCAAGAAAAGGAAGGCTTCCATCAATCTCATCTTCCTCCGTAAACTTCTGCTGGTTTGGACACATGAAGAGATGGTGTGAAAAGGAATAATGTTTGAATGCAGAAAATAAAAGGTTAAATAAATAGTCCAGCTAGAATTCTATTAACACATTTTTAAGTCAAATAGTTTTTAAGTGAAGCAGTTAATCCATTTTTGGTTGTAGTTTTCATAAACGAACTGTGGTAAACAGGCTTAAATGCTACGACTTTGTAAATAAAAATAACAAGCTGCAATATCAAATGCATCGAAACATGTATGTGGGAAAGGCCTGGGCATTAGCAGACATCTTTCCCCTAAAACGCAACTAAGCTGGGTTGCTTTATGCATAAAAGAAATATAAGTAATTACAGTTTTATTCGTTACGAGTTTTTAGCATAACATACTTTTGTATTTAAAAAAATATTGGGAGCGGATTTCAAAGTTCTGTTTGTGCAGAATGAAAGAGGGTAGCAAGATCTTGAGTTTAATGAAAGTTCTGGTCAAATTGGTCCATTGGTTTAGAAGATAGATGTAAAACAGTGTCCGATTTTAATGAAATAATCCTTATCGGCCGCTGAGAGTTGCGTTTACACAAAGTGTTCAAAATCCCCAAGTTTTTTTTTTTATCATTGGAGGCTGGATCTCCTCTCCGATCGGTCATTGAAGTCAGGGCGTCTTTACATAGGTAGCATGAAACTTTAGTTAGATGGGTAGGTAAACAAGCTTTTCTAACGAAACAGTCAAAATAAAGGCAAGTATTTTTGGATCCAGGTCAAAATTTTCGTATTTTACTTAGCGACGATTCACCAAAATGTTGCCAGGCATGCAACATTTACAGTTGCTTGCGTCTAGAAATGATGGGGCTTGACTCTCTTGAACTCTGAAGGTTAAATGCTGACCTAATTTTTTTATTTTTTTTTTTATGATTATTCATGGTGTTCTCGCTGTGGATCTCCCCTTTTTTTTTATTTTAGCCCAGCTATTTGGACTCGCAACTGCTTTAAATTAACCACGCCTGCTAGCAAACTGGATTGTCGGCATCAATTTTTTGCCATGAGAGTCATCCCAGTATGGAATTCTCTGGCTGAGGAAACTGTTACTGCAAAATCCGTTAATAGCTTTAAGAAATTTTTAAATTTGGAAAGCTTGATTCCTTTTTTAAAAAGGCCAGAATATTGTATACAAGCTTAGCTTGTAGTTCCTTGGTTTTTATAGGATGCTTATACTTTTAAGTTTGGACTGGAATGAGTGGTTTTCAGCCCTTCCTGCTCAAAATCACTTCTCAAAACCAGCGTTGCTAACGCAGGAAGAATGAAAAGTGCTCGGATCACGGCCAAAATCGGCATGCCCCATGGGGACAATGCTAGATGGACGGCCCCAGAAGATTTTGCAGTGATTAAACACTTATTTATTATTAGTACAATTTTGTGCACCCTTGAAACTTTTATTTAACTGGACTATGATACTTACCCTTTTTTTTTACAGTTTATGTTGATTTTTGTGAATTAACAGGAGTGCTTCCAATTATGTATCTCCAGAATTCACCCCAAATGCACATTTCTAAATAAACTTTTCTGGACTTAAAAATTACTGCCTACAACCAATTTTGAATCTCTTTGTTATAACCAAATTTTAATTTGACTATGTACGTATTGATTTTATGCACAGGAACACTTACCTGAATCTCATACAAATGAGCAATATGAAATCGAACTAGAAAAAAAAATTCAAATTAAAAAGGAAGCACAGGCAAGTGTTCATGAACACTGAACTAGCACTGCAGTTATTTATTAATATGAACAGAATTTAAAGTAGACTTACTTTCAAGCTTAGAAAATGTGCAAATACTTGAATCGATCTGAGCTAACTGAAAATGCTGAAAAAATAATAAAAAATATAAATTACAGAAAACAGATTAAGTTTTTACTGTAGTAGACTAAACTGAGGAAAGGAGGCACAGTTCTAGTATAACATAAAAAAACAAAGACAAAACCATGTGATGCAAAACACATTGTAATATGTAAGGTAATAAGTATTTTTTACTTTTCAAATGTGGAAAAAAAAATCATTTGATTTCAGGAAAAAAAAATGCATAAGGTACAAAATTTTCTTTAACCCTTTGACTTTCAGCATTATTTTCTCTAGTGGTAGTCATGCAGTGCAGTGACAGAATTCACACTTGAAATCAGTTGGAATGCTCGAGTGAGGTTGATACTTGATACCTGTAGATAGCTGCTAGCATTGGTGCAGGGATATGGGATGGTAAGGCGGCTCGAATATAAGGTGAATCTTGGTTATCTCAAAAATTCAACCAAAATAAACGGTTTTTTCACGGTTTCATCCAAGATTCTGACAGTGCCTGTTACCAATACAGTTGGTACCATAGCACAGCCAATGCCAATTTAGAATCCTACTTTTCCCACAACTGTGGATTCCATCACAAATTTTTAAGGGACATTTTTGGTTATACCCTAAACCGTGGACTAAATGCCCATGGACGTATGCAGTTACTTTAGCAAAAACGGGGGGGGGGGGCTTTAAATCAAGCATTATCAATTTTCTAACCTTTCTGGACATCTATTACATCAAATTCTAAGCTTTTGAACGATCTCTGAAAGACCAATTTTTACATTCTTTTAATTGCTATGAATAAGGGAGGAGGCTTAGGCGAGAGATGCCTTGTGCACTGTGCAGGTGCTAAGAGCTAAAGGAAGAGTCCACTATTGCTACGGGGAGGGAGAAGGGCCAGTAAACATAGCAAGCAGTACTAACTTTATTCACATATAACTTGTAGGTAATTTTTCGTAGAAAAAAGACAATTTGAGGGGTGGGTGTTAACTCCACTATTTCATGATTTTGACTTTACAGCATTTGGGGGGTGGGCTTTAGCGTCAACTGGGCTTTTAATACACGATATACGGTATTTTATATTTTGCTAAATAATTCAAAAACTATTTGAGCTACTGAGTTTTCAGTAGCACCAATGAATAGCTCTCGAAAAAACGGTTCGAATGGTTTATTCAAACTTCCAAATCGGTTACAATTTGGGCGAGTTATGGATCTGGACGCGAATATTATAAGACAAAAATAAGACGAATATAAGATAAAAAAAAATAAGCGTGCTTGCAAGTCAAGGGGTTAACATATCAACTAGATATGGAGAATCCAAACTTCATTAGTTTGCCTTCAGCTTCAACAGTAAGGACTGTAACAAAGGTGTTCTGCACATGATAATGGTCACGTGCAGTGTTGTTCCAGCGTTGACTCCATGAAGACGTTACCTAGCGTAGAAGTGCGGTAGACAAGCTTCTTGAAGTCAACATTTCAACCAGTACAAATGAGCAAGGACTATGTGTGCTAGTGAGTCATGTGTGACTAATGCGTTACCGATATGAACTATTTCTCCGATAATTTATTGTGTGTGCCGGTAACAGCCTAACTCCGTAATCATAGGTTTGTATTAATAATACTCTTTTGTTGTGCTCTCTATGGTTTTGAACTACCATAAGAAAGGTTATGGGTCTGCTTGTGTGCTAAGTAGAAACAAAATCAAACTGGTATTCTAAATGCCGATAAACTCATTATAAAGAAACACCGTTACACATTACCAAACGGTCCTTCAAACGAAGTGTGGCTAATGGCGAATTTTCGACAGTTTCTATTTTGGTTTTTTAAAATCTCCTGTCTTCATCAGGCCGATTCGTCCACAAACCTTTTCAAAGCTTAAGCAGACATGTTGTTGGTGTTGTGAAATTTGAACCTCTCGTGTTGCTATCCTGTTGTTGTGGCTATGGTGACTCCTCCTTTTGCTCACTATGTTTGGATCTCAGCAAGTTTTGCCACTTGGTGGAGAGTCTTGCGTGAGCTTTGGGGACACTAATGCTGATATTTCGGTGTGAGGGTGCTTGGATGATATTACAGAGATTTTGTAAATTTGAATGTGTTGAATGGCAATATTTTCAAGAGCTCTCAAATGGGGTTCAAAGTAGGAAACGGATTTTAGAAGAATTTTTGTTGCATTCCAGTTCATTTCATGTTGTGTGTCAATTTTGTGGCACGCCACTCCACTTTTTCTGTCTTGTCTGGATATTGCTGCATGGTGTTCGAGGACGCGATCTACTCCTATATAACCAAGCATTCTACGTTAGTCTACAGCCAAGCTCAAAGACGAATTGCCGCTTGTCGCTACTCCCGCTGAGGGGATCGGGATGCCTCTCCACTGTTGCCATGCTGGTCAGAACAGAAGGTAATAGTTTATGGACTTAAACTAGTTTAACTTTTAAAAATTTATTTTTTTTGAAAACTTATTCCAAATGTTATAGTTTAAACTTTAAATTCGACTAGGCAAATTTTCGTGATATGTAGAGAGTTAGGCCATCGGCATTCTTGACCAACACATACTTAAGTGTTCGGGGACCACTTCCTAAAAAACCCGACTTTAATATTAGCCACAGCGCTATTATTTTTTTCTTTTATTTTAACTAAAACATCACCAAAATCACGTAAGGTATTACTGAAGCAGTTTGGCCGTCTAGGTAGAACTCGGATACTTACAGGTGATAGGGTGCATTGATTGCTACAAAAACTAAAAGCTACTTGTTTTTCTAGTAACGTTCATGAATTTGTACTAAACGAAACTTTGACTTGTCAAAATTAGTGTGTAAACAAAACTTGTTTGCAAACTGCCGAAGTTTTAATGTAAACGCTTGAAGTTTATTTTAACTTCCCCTGCTTTATTTGTTAAGCTTTTGAAGTTCACTGAACTTAATTTTTGTAACCAGTTGAAGCCAATGTAACTTAATAATTTTGCATTATATGTTTTATTAAAAACTACCAAGAGTTTTTTAAACAACTTCGACTTCGTTTGATTAATAGCTAGTTTTAAGGTTAGTCAATTTAACTGCCTTTTAAACCAGGATCGCTAATAGATCCCACCTGGTAGCAGCCATGATAGATTAGATTGTAGTGATATTTTAGATGCCTAGGCATAAGAGTTCCCTACCCCAACACCAGGACTGTAGAAAGCAGGCTAATTTTCTGTAAAAGTAAAAACTCCAAAATACCAGTATAACCTGGTTGATTTTGGTTTCTATTGCCTGTTGAAAATATCATTACCTTTTTTATTTGCATTCTCTATCTCGAATGCTGTTCAAAATAGAGAATTAAAATTGAGGCTGCCCGTCCGAGTCGCTACCCACTGCGCAGCTCTACTCACTCATATACAAACTCGAGCGGATCCGAGAAGGCCACCTTTTCGATCCTCTATAGTGCCCAATGGCGACAAGAGGGGAGGAGGATGGGATAGAAAAAGGTAATGTATATTTTTAACAGGCAATAGAAGCCAAAATCAACCTGGTTATACTGGTATTTTGGAGTTTCTAGTTGCCTTGAAAATATCCATTACCTTTTATATTTGCAATCCAATGACTTTGTCACGGCGGTGGGTGCCATTGACATAAGCCCCCTTGGGTGGCGATCGGTTCCCCACACTGAAATTCGAATAGTGTAACGGGGGTCATAGAATACGTCGAGCCGCAACAAATGGGCCGATTCGGTATAGTCCCTCAGCTTGGTGGGACATGTCACAAAGGTAACGGAACGTGAAAACGGACGCATGACGCCAAGAGGCGGCTTCCATTAATTCGGAGATTGGTATGCTACTATGAAAGGCCCAAGATGTAGAAATAGCACGGAATTCGTAAGCCGTTACACGGATACCTTCGTCAGCACAAGTGATATCAAGTGCGTCATAAGCCTGGACGATAACTGTTTTTAGCCAAGTGGCAATCATTCGGGACGATGTGACGCCAGTCTTGTGGCTAAATGGGAGGAACAGCTGGGAGCGTCCTCGTCGGATAGGTTTTGAAGCTTTAAGGTAGAATCTAAAAGCTCGTACCGGACATATGGAACGTTCATCGTCATCTCCTAAGATTTTGGAGAGGGAAGGGATTATAAAAGGATGCGTACGTTCGTCCGGTTTCTGGGTCTTGGCTCGGAACGATGCCCGTGGGGTGAGTGTGACACCGGCGTAATCAGAGAGAAAAAAGTAGTCTGATTCCGTGGCTGAAAGTGCTTGTAGTTCGCTACACCGTAGACAGGCAGCAAGGGCGGTGAGGAACAGTTTTCCGTGTTAGGTGACTGAGACGAGAGGAACCGAGGGGTTCGTAAGGAGCGGACAGGAGTGCCGTTAGGACGATAGATAGATCCCAGTCGGGGAACTGTCGCTTGATACGTGGTCTATCAAGACGGAATGAATGGATAAGCGATGAGATGCGATAATCGGTAAGCAGTTTTCCGTTCCCTGCCGTTCTGAATACAGCGTTCAGGGCGGAACGGCATACCAAAATAGTACAACCGCGTAAGCCGCTATTAAAGAGAGATGTTAAGAAGCGGAGGAGGTCTTCCATAGGGGGACGGACTGGATCGACTTGTTCTGTAAGACACCTATGAAACCATCGTTTCCAGTGACTGTTGTAGATTTTGTTGGTTGAGGAACGGACGGCTCGGGAGGCGATGCGGACGGCTTAGTCTTAAAATATGCCAGTTGCTCGGAGCAATTGGATGATAGTAGCCACCCGTGAAGTCGAAGTGCCTTGATATTCGGGTGGTGGATCATGCTGTTGGATTGGGCGAGTAGGCGAGGATACGGGGATCGTCGATGAGGAGGCTCAGTAACGCCAGGAACCAAGCTGCTGCTGGCCAATCCGGGGCTATGAGAGGGAACCGACCGTGGCATGATGCGATCTTGCGTAGTACTATGGGAAGCAGGCGTGGTGGAGGGAAGGCATAAGCGTGGAGTAGGTTCCAATCTAGTGTCAGTGCATCCACAGCCCAGGCGCGTGAGTCGGGGAATGGACTGACAAACAGGGAAAGTCTGGCATTGAACCGAATGGCGAAGAGATCGACCATTGGTCGTCCCCATACCGCGAACAGGGCTGGGCAGATGTTGGAATCCAAGGTCCATTCGCTGGTTGGCGGGTTTCGTCATGACAAGGAATCGGCGAGCACGTTCCGGAAACCGGGAATGAGAAGAGGGAGAAGGTCTACTTCGAGTTGAATGCAGAATTGGAAGATGTCCAATGTTATCTGATGAAGGGATAGGGAACGTATCCCCCCCTCCTTTCTTGAGGTATGCAACAGCGGTTGTGTTGTCGATGTGTACTTGGACAACTCGACCAGAGACATGATCTTGAAAATGCCGGAGACTGAGTAGGACCGCACGAAGTTCCAGATGATTGATGTGCTCCTGGGGTGGAGACGGCCATGGGCTAGATGCAGTGAGGTTGCCAATGTGTGCACCCCAACCTGCGAGTGAGGCATCCGTGAACAGATGTAGGTGGGGAACTGGTTCGTGAAGGGGAACCGAAGCGGTGAGGTTCAACACGTCCGTCCACCATTGTAGGGTTTGTAACGGGAAGGACGAGTGGAGTTGTTGCGGCGGCCGTGTGAGCGCTAGACGGGGATCGCCCCATTGGTCCGCTCGGTAGTGGTGTAAAGGGCGGGCCATCCAGCTACCGTAGGGGACGAGGTCTGCGAAGGAATCGATCGTTCTGATAACGGAGGCAAGTTTGCTGAATGAGTGGTGTGGCAGATGGAGGAATGCCCGTACAGAGGTTACGATTTTGGTGATGCGTTCCGGGGAAGGCATAACTGCAGCCCGATTCATGTTGAAGACGCCGAGGAACACATAGCACTGGGCTGGGTGAAGACGGGACTTGGACCGCTTGATACCTAGGCCTAGGAGATGAAAAAGAAACATGACGGATCGTAGATTTCTGGTAACTGTTGCCGGATCGGGATGAGGCAGGAGGCAGTCATCTAGAAAGGCATGAATGCGTCTTCCTTGTTGGTGCAGATAAGCAAAGACGGGGTGCAAGACCATGGTGAAAATGCGAGGAGCCGCATTGAGTCCGAATGGTAGGCTGCAGAATTCGTAAATTCTTCCGTCGTGAATAAAACGAAATAGGTGGCGGACAGAGGCATGAAGCGGAATGTGTAGGTATGCGTCTGCGAAGTCGAGCGAGACTGTCCAATCCCCGGTGACGTAACAAGTCTCGGATGGAGGTAACTGTCTCCATCTGGAAGTGGGGATTGACTATGAATTTGTTTAGTGGTTTCAGGTTGAAAATTAGTCGAGTGCCGCCAGATTTTTTTTGGCTAAGGAAAATGCTGCTGTAGAACCCTGGTGTGAACGGCGGTTGAAGAATGTGAACTGCATTTTTGTGAAGGAGAGCACTTATCTCCTGATGTAAGGCTAACGAGCCGGACCTGTTCCAATCCCACGGCGGATTTCGTAGAGGCGGAGGAACCAGGAACTTCGGTTTGAAGCTATGATAAATGTTCGAGAGGATTGTGGAATCGCAGGTAACTGTTTGCCAAGCTGGCAGGAAAAAACGTGATTGTACCCCCACGACCTGTGGGGGCGGAGGAATGTCAGTAAGAGTCTCGATTCCGGGAACGTGATCGAGATGGAGCACGTTGTCTATCTGGGGTAGAGGCACGACCCAAGGGTCGACCACGTCTGCATCCTTGGGAACGGACGGGAAAGGGCAACAAGGAATGTGGAGGATTGGATGGAACTGATTCAGGTGTCTTGTGTGCAGGCAAACTTTCAGTGGGTACATCAGAACGTGGAGTGCGCCTAGAGCGCTGCCGTCTAATTTGACGGTTCTTGTTGGGTCGAGGTTTTCGGGAAACGTCGAGATGAGGAGCGACTTTAGGAATCAAACCTCGGAATAGTGATTCCGTTTCGTGGATTGGCTGGTTCCGAAGCAAATGCCGGGTGGAATCGTGAAGGTTCGTGGCTGTATTGAGTGCTATTTCTCGCAAGAGGACAGTCGAATTAAATAAGGCTCTGGTGAACCAATTCACTGCGTGATATGTAGCGAAGCAGCTTTTGCGGAAGACCTGAATAAGGAACTTAAGTTGTAGTGTATCCTGAGGAGGAGGAGCGACGTGAAGGCGTTCGCATAATGCATTGGCTGCAGTGCTGAGTACGTCAGCTTGGGACGCCACGCGCAGACCCAGGCGTAGAATGCTATCGTTATCTCGTAGCACATATACTGGAACCGCAGCTCGGCGTGGGAGGAACAAGGCGGAACCAAAGTCAAGTTTTGTGTCAGCGGTGAGAAATTCCGACTGAGGATATGTTAGAAATTACGTGGATTTGCTGTGGTGTAGTCCTAGGAGTACTGCTCGCAATTCCAGATGATTGATGTGTTCTGTTAGTTCTGCTGTCCAAAATCAAGACACTGTGAAGTTGTCGACGTGGGCGCCCCATCCTATTTGAGAGGCATCTGTAAATAGGTGGAGGTGAGGAGGAGGTTCGTGGAGGGGAATCGAAGCAGTAAGATTCTTGACATCCATCCACCACAGGAAGGTGTCGGTGGGGAAGGTCTGATCCCGTTGTTGTGGGGGAAGGTTGATGGCAGTGCGGGGATCGCCCGAACGGGCAAAGCGGTAGTGGTGGAGAGGTCGTGCCAACCATCTCCCGTACGGGACTAGATCTGCAAAAGAGTCTGTGGTTCCGTTGGTGGGGGCGAGGTCTCGGAAAGTGTGGCTAGACTGTCGTAGGAAATTGCGAGCGGAGTGAAGATGAGACGCGACTCGCTCTGGGGATGGCATGACGGATCCGTCGTTGGTGGCATGACGGATCCAGAGTGGAGGCCGAAGAATACTCCTAGGAAGACGAATGATTGGGCCGGCAGAAGACGTGACTTTGGAAGGTTTAAACCGAAGCCTAATTGATGAAAAAGAGACATGGCGGTGGTCAGATTTCTTGACAACGTTGCTGGTTGTTGGTGCGGAAGAAGACAATCGTTTAGGAAGGCGTGAATGCAAATGCCTTGTTGGTGAAGGCAGGCTAGAACTGGACAGAGGATTATAGTAAAAACGCGAGGAGCGGCACTGAGACCGAACGGAAGGCAAAGGTATTCGTAGACTGTGTTGTCTAGCACAAAATGAAATAGGAGACGGACAGAGGCATGAAGTGGAATGTGAAGGTAAGCGTCGGCTAGGTCGAGAGAAACCAATCGTTGAGTTGGAGTGATTCGCGGATGGAAGACAGAGCTTCCATCTGAAAGTGTGGGTTTCGAATGAGCTGATTTAGAGGTTTGAGATTGAAGATTAGTCGTGATCCACCTGATTTCTTGTCGCAGAGAAAAATGTTGCTGTAAAATCCTGGGGTGAATGGAGGTGAAACTACACGAATTGCTCGTTTCTGGACGAGGGATAAAATCTCCAGGCGGAGGGGACCGGAGGAACGAGATTGGTGGTCCCATGGAGGAATGTCCACTGGGGAAGGCATAAGAAATTTTGGTTTGAAACCGGTGGATATTATTGAGAGGAGCATAGGATCGGGGGTGATATTTTGTCAAGCCTTGGCATAAAATCGGAGACGTCCCCCTACAGCTTGTGGGGGAGGCGGAATGTGAATAGTTGCTGCGATTCCTGTGCTTGGGTTGGTGTCGTTGTTCGGAGGATGAACGTCCCAGAGTCCCAGGGGGCGGCCCCTTCCGCATCCCTGGTTCCTATTTGGAAAGGGGGAGGCGGAGCGTGGGGCTGGAGGCGAAGGGTGGTCGGAGGGCTTGGTATTATGTTGGCTATCCGTTTGTTCTTGATGGTAGGGAATGAGGACGACGTGAGGTGCGAGACCTATTGTAGCGAGGCTTGCTTGAAATGTCCAGATGAGGAGCTACCTTTGGTATGAGGCCTCGAAATAGTGATTCCGACTCATGAATCGACTGATTGCGAAGGAAGTGTCGCGTGGAGGTTGGGTGCTGTGTTAAGAGCAACCTCCCGTAGAAGTTGAATTGAAGAGGGCACGCGTGAACCAATTCATTTCATGATATGTGGCATAGCAGCTTTTACGGAAGACTTTGTTGATTAAAAAGGTCAACTGACGAGTGTCGTCCGGAGGGTCAGTGTATAGTCTTTCGCACAACGCGTTTGCGGCGGTGCTGAGAACGTCCACTTGAGAAGTGGTTGGAAGACCGAGGTGGAGGATATGATCGTTATCCGGGAGGACAAACACAGGGACTGCCGCCCGTCGAGGGAGGTAAAGTGCTGACCCAAAATCCAATTTTGTATTCGCTGTCAAAAACTCTGACTGTGGGTAAGTATAGAAGTTGCGTGGATTGCCAGTACCATCGCCGATAGGGCGGAAGAAGTAATTTTCTTGGCCTGGGCGAGGTAGAGGAGGATCTTTGTCCATTCAAGGGGGGAACCATTGCCTAGAAGAATACTTCCGTTACGGAGGAGTGTGGTGAGGAGGGTGTTGATTGTTATAGTAGCGGAGGTTGACGTGGGGATTGGTCCCGGAGACCAAACCCGAAACCTGTTGCTAAACCTCTGTTCTTTGAGGCAGCATCCGCAGAGGCGGTGGGTTTATATAGGAATAACTGTGGACGGTTGATTGTGTATGAAACATACTGTCAGATAGACTTTAATCAGTTGCGGCTGTCAAGTCTTGCGGGTGTCTCCGGGAGCACCCATGATTTACTTTTTCTAATGTGAAAATTTAAACTTTTATGCAAACCAAGTGTGTTTGTCTGAATTGTGAATTGCTACTTTGTAAATTCAAACTTGTTGCTTTTAAATCAATGGTATTCAAAAGCTTTTAGAAACGAACTATAATGTAAAGTGTCTTTTTCATTCTCTGTTGCAAAAATAAAACCAGGAGTTTTAAGCTTCAGTCGTTTGCTAGATTTCATTAATTGTATTTTAGTGTCAAATAAATATGTAGCCCATCATTTAATTTTAGCTAGTAATACAGTTAAATCCACCGTTTGTGGCAGCGATACCGACAGTTTAAGGTTAGGCCTCTTTAATTTGGACCAGCGCTCCCTGCCCCATGCTGGGACAGTGCTCATGCTGTGTTAATGAACGTAAAAAGTCGTAAACACCGTTAAACCTCAAGCTGATACTCCACGTACACCAGGGAAACCGGGGGCGTTACAAGCACCTAAGTCGTCATAGCGTCCGCCATTACAATCTGCTTAATTTTAGTTTTTATTGCTTACCCAAAAATATATATTACCTGTTTTATACTAGCAGTTTCCTCCTTTGAGCTTTTATTCCCCTAGAACTTGAAAGTTGCCTTCCCTGCCGGGCTCGCACTTCTACTGCGCATGTGTGAGGCTGCTTATATAAGCCCTTGCGCAGCGGCAGTCATCATTTATCTTCCTACCATAACCTAGCTCGTGGGGATGCATGGGCGGGAGTTAAGGTAATGTATATTTTCGGGTAGGCAATAAAAACTAAAATTAAGCAGGTGCAGGCCCTGCAATTTTAGTCTTTTTATAGCCGACGAAAATATAAATTACCTGTTTTATACTAGCAGACTGTGTAACCCAACGGAGGGCTAGATTCGGAGGGCGTGTCGCCCTACCCTCTATTCTATTCCCGCTGTACGAGTCGGCAACCCCAGGAACTAAACGTCCTGATGAAGAACAGTCTGCTATCCCAACCACCTTCACTCGTGAACCGAGGAGGTACGGTTTGAGCGGAGGCTCACGTGACCTATGTACACGGCAAGAGTGAGATTGGGGGTGCGGCAAGCTTATTGACACACAGGTTAAAAATAACATCATCATGTAGTGGGCTTTTAATAAAGCGTAATTCAAACGCTGGGAGTAGAATTTTCTGTTAATTGTCTCAAGCTCGTTAGTGAGTGCCTCGTTTGTGGCACGGAGGATGGAGTTGTCCGCGCGAAGCGTGTCGAAGACAGCGGCCGATTGACGGAGGGCCGGCAAATCTGTAAGAGAAGCCCGGAGAGTAGCATAATCTTGCACAAATTGGTCCGTAAATTGAAGGATGAAGTCGATGTTGAAATTAAGGTTTTCATGCTCCCTAGCTGAAAGGCGGAGGCCCCTGGTTAAAGCTTCACGTAGAATCGTGCGAGAAGGGAAGGGTGCCAGCGGAGGCATCATGGTAGGTGCATCGTGCAGAACTGGCGTAGAGGGATGGGTGGTTGTGGGAGGTCGTGAAATAGGTTCGGAAACAACCGGTTGGTTTTCCTCAAGAACTGGCACAAGCATAGGTCCATGCGTAGGTGGTACAAGGCGATGGCGAGCCTGCTTTATGCAGACGGAAGAAGTTCTAGGGACGCTGGATTTTTGAAAGGAAACGGTTTTGGCAGGCCGGGATCCCGAAGTACTTGGAATAGCCGGGACCGTATCAGCAGAGGAAAGGTTGGATCGAGTAGAGATTCCTTTAACAGTGTGGCTCTTGATACAGGAGACGAGTGACGCTTGGTCCGGAGGTACGGAAGATGTAGAGGAGGTGGAAACAGAATCCGGAATGGCAGAAGTAAGATGTTCATGCTTACGTCACTTCGGGGAGGATGCGGAGGCAGAGTCCTTGCCGGAGGTTTGTAAGGCTGAGGTGGGGCGTTTTCGAGAAGAGGGAGCAAGAATTTTGCGTGAAGAACCTGATGTGGTATTGGTAACCGTGGAAAGACCTCCTTCTGATAAAGCGGAGGCTGCTGCTTTCTGACGACGAGCTTTGTCGGCCCGTTGCTTGGAGAGTAGGGTGGAATGAAAATGGGCTAAAAAAAAATTTTTCTGGAATTTTGTAATTTAATAGTGCGGAAAAGTTTTGTATTGAGCCCCTAATAAACTGTGTAAAATTTTGTTTTGATCAAATAATGCTTTGATCGGCCCCAAGGACCTTGAAATTTACAATTTTTGGCCGTAAACATGGTTTTAATGCAAATTTTTGAAAATTATTTCTTTTTAAATTCAATAGTGTGGAAAAGTTGAGTATTGGGCCACTAATAAACTGTGCAAAATTTGGTTTTGATAAAATGATAACTTGATCTGCCCCAAAGAACATGAAATTTACCATTTGCATTTAAACACTAAAACAGTGTTTATTTTCTGCCTTAAACACTGTTTTAGTGTTTACATGCAAATTTAGAAAAATTGTTTCTTTTTAAAATTTTCTAATTTAATAGACAAAAAGTTGTGTATTGGGTCCCTAATAAACTGTGCAAAATTTGGTTTTGATCAAATAATACCTTGAAATTTACCTTTTTTCCATAAACGTAATGCTAAAAAATTTACACAAAAATGCTAAACCTTTTATTTCTGAATTTTGATAGCATAGAAGTTATACATTAACATGTTGGGATTGTTGAATAGCACACTTAATAGAAATAAATCTCTTTGAGCTGCAAAAATTTATCGAGATACCAGAATGCCGTTGTGTAGTCCTGAAATTGTCCTTTTGAGTATTCAATCATTTACTTTGCTACGGTGTTTTCACTTTATTCGATAATCGCTTTTTGTATTGAAACTTGGTATAATATTTCGTGATTCTAGTCTTGCTCGTATGAAGCCATCTCTTCCTGACATTCCACATGCTGAAGCAGATGCTCTAGGTAAGAGTTTGATACAGCCTTCGACCGCTTGGGTGTGGCATGGAAATTATGTAAGCCATTTATTTATAGGCGACAGATAGCCCACCCTCGACCATTAGCAGAAGATCTCTGTCAGAGATTCCAAATGTCATAGGTGGTTCTGTAACCTCAAAGTAACTTCTGTAACAACAGAATAAGATCTACATAATAGGTTGCATCAACATTTTGGTGGTGGTATTTGGAAGGCGCGAACTTGACTCGAACGTATTATATTTTTGTTCTTGCTTTCACGATCCATTGCAGTCGAAGGGACCTGATGTTCTGTCGTTCATTGGTTATTAAGCAAACGAAGATATTTTCCGCATCACCGGATCAACTACACGTTTTAGTTCCTCGTTGAAGTAACGAGAGGATTTTATTGATTTCAATAAGTGCTTTGCACCATGTTGCCTCTCTGCCATTTAATTCTTCATTTAGCTGGACCGACCACAAGTCCTATGGTTTCAAGGGAACTATTGGAAACCAGATTGCAGATTGTGAAAAGCTATCAATTGTTTGTTTTCAGAAAACTGAAGGTAATTTTCCATGCATTGAAGCAAAGACCCAAGTAATGATCAACAACATCTATTGGAATTGTGCCAAATTGTCACAAGTTGTAATTATCTTTCAGGTTTGCAACCGAAAGGTCCTGGTTAACTTTTACATGCATGCTGGGTAACAGCAGCTAATTGTATCCTACGTCTATATGTGGCAACTAATGAACCCGCAGACAATCTTTGCATATTGGTTGATTTATTGTTAAAATCTATTCGCCAACGTGGTTTGAGATCAAGGCTAATCCGTCATGCAAGCATGGTGAAAAGCACTTATTGAAATCAATAAAATCCTATTGTTACCTAATTGAAGAACTGAAGAGTGTAGTTGATCCCGTGATACAAAGAAATGTCTTCTTTGGTCATCTGGAAAATGTCCTTATTTTCATGATAACTGATGAACAAGAGCACATCTTGGACTACGAAGAATCATGAAGGCAAGAACAAACACAGGATCGAGGCAAGTTCAATGTTTCCAAATACCACCACTATGTTTTGATGCAACCGATTATGTAAATCTTATATATTCCATGGCAAACTTGAGAAGTTACAGAACCACCTATGATATTTGGAATATTTGACAGAGATGGAGATCTTCAGCTAATGGTAGAGTGGGCTATCGCCTATAAATGAAGAGTTTATATCATTTTCATGCCACACCCAAGCGATCGAAGGCTGTCTCAATGTCATCACAGACGTATCTGCTTCAGTATGTGGAATGCCTGAAACAAAGGGCTTCATACAGGCACGACCAGAATCACAAAGTATAAAGTCAAGTTTCAATACAAAAAGCGATTAGCAAATGAAGTGAAAACACCCGAACAAATTAAATGTTTGGATAAATCAAAAGGGCAATTTCAGGATTACTCAACGGCATTCTGGTATCTCGATAAATTATTGTAGTCGTATAAATATATTTCTAACACGTGCTATCCAACAATCCCAACATGTTAATGTATGACTTCTATGCTATCAGAATTCGGAAATATAGGTTTTAGCAATTTTGTGTAAATTTTTTAGCATTATGTTTATGGAAAAAAGGTACATTTCAAAGTGCTTGGGGGAGATCAAGGTATTATTTGATCAAAACCAAATTTTACACTGTTTATTAGGGACCAGGGCTCGACTTAACCCCAAAATATTGATTAGCAAAACTGCGATGCAAAATGAAACTTTTATAGCAGCTACTGAATTTTGATTAGCAGTTTTTGTTTTATTTACTTCTTAAAAACAAATAGGCCTAGGCATAACACATGTTTTTACTTTTTATTTTCTCAACAGACAGAACCTTCCAAAGCGCTCGTTGTGTTCATGGACAATTTTTTTAATTCTGTCTATTTATTTTTAATTTTAATTATATAATATTTTTGGGCAGTTACCATTAACATTCCTACAGCTTCAAGACATTTGTGGCAGTTTTGCACAATCGTTACGAATCGTTAGGGTTGTCACTGGGCCATGCATTGGACTAGTGGCACCGGGAAGAGCTCTCTTCCAAAACTTCTCCCACCGTCTCCCCTATGGTCGTTCCTGCTACATGGGCTAGGCCTATATCCACTCAATGCTGCTATTAAAACAGGGACGTCCCTGATTAAAACGACTGACTTTGACTGCTTTTTTTTCGCGCTTAAACGAAACTCAAACCACATAAGTTAATCACTTGCTGTTTCCAATTATTGGTAAAAACAGCTGCTACGAATGCTGTTCTCATGCGGAGTAGCTAACATTTTGCGTCGCAGCTTTGCGACAGAAAATAAAAATTGATTAGCAAAACAAAAATAATGCATCGCAAAGTGCGATGCGATACTGCTTAAGTCGAACCCTGTTAGGGACCCAATACACAACTTTTCCACACTATTAAATTATAAAATTTTAAAAAGAAATAATTTTCCTAAATTTGCATTTGAAACCTAAAACAGTGTTTACGGCAGAAAATGGTAAATCTCATGTTCTTTGGGGCAGATCAAGTTATCATTTTATCAAAACCAAATTTTGGACAGTTGATTAGCGGCCCAATACACAACTTTTCCGCACTATTAAATTAAAAAAATTAAAAAATAAATAATTTTCAGGAATTTGCATTAAAACCATGTTTACGGCAGAAACTTGCAAATTTCAAGGTCCTTGGGGCAGATCAAGGCATTATTCGATCAAAACCAAATTTTACACAGTTTATTAGGACCCAATACACAACTTTTCCTCACTATTAAATTACAAAATTGAAAATTTTTTTTCCGTTCCACCCTATTGGAGCTATGGTGGTGTTTACGAATAAGGACCCATCGTTGCGGGGAAATCTCGACGCAAATCTGGCACTTGTATTGCAGGCCGTCGCATAATCGATGTCGTTGGCAGCATGGATGTGGGTCTGTCCTGGCTTTAGTGGATGATTGAGAAAATCCCGGGCACTTGCAGGGAACAGGCGAAGGAATATTGATCTCTCTTGGTTGAACGTGAGGAGACTGTGGTGGGGTATGCGAAGATTCGTCAGAGGAGGATGAGTCCGCCATCGTAAGTCTGTTGCGTGCTGCGCAATGACGGTTGAGAAGAAGTGGCGGTTTGAAATCTGTTGACGGTTACTCCCCGCAGCACGTTGCACCATCTGGTGGTGGAGCGGAAGCGAACTGTCTCGAGGAACAAGGCGTAAGCGAAGCTCCGCATGTGGAGGGCAGGGAAAAAAGGCATAGAATCAGACGGAGGTAGGGACCGGGGACTACAAGCACCTTTACGGCGAAGGCCTGTGTGGAATCTCGTGGTAGTTGCTTGTATTCATGTTGTCATAGATGCGAGTTTTTTTGTTTTGTTTTTTTTTTTTTGCCAAGGAAACATTACACTAGTACGAACATGAGCGCTCCTCGGCAGAGGATGAGAGGTTTACAAGATAGAAGGTGAAGTTGGTGGGGAAACATCCATCGTACAGGAAGGCCTAGGATAAGTGTTGGGCGGTGGAGAAAGGTTTCTTGACATAGGAGGTCGGGCCGGTAGTGGTGTAATACCTTGAACTATGGCTGGAACATGTCGTAAGGACGAAGGCGACCTGGGTGATAAGGGGAGGAAGTCCGGTGACAGAGGCCGAAGGATGGTGTAATGCACATCATAGCCTTGGTCCTCTTTGCAGAACAGGTTAACACAGAGGCAAAAGCTTGAGCAGACGTTGAAGGCAGGGCGGAGGAAGCGTCGTCCAATGAATAATACCTGCGGAATGTCGGAAATGGAAGCGGAAGGCGAAGACAGTCTGGTGGTTGGAAAGAAGGAGAGTCCGAGGATTCCAGTCCTAAGGGGACGTGAGTAAAAGGTGAAGGCAGAATAGGAGGAGGCCAACAAAAGGCCCCCGAAGGTGGCTCCGTGGTAAGACGTTGTCCAGAAAGGGAAGCAGGGAAGGGTCCCCCGAACTTACGGAATGCCCCCCTCTCACCGGCGGAGGGAAAACGAGAGGTGAGACGAGAGAAGGGTACGGAAGGAGGCTGACGTGGTAAACGTGTTACGGATGCTTATTGTGCAGGAAGACGGCCATAGCGGCGAGCAGGGGCCTGGGAGAGTTGCACATGACGATAACCGCCTCCTTGCGGAGAGGAGATTCAAGGTCATTCGTGCATTACAGGAACGGCGGTGAAATCCTTACCTGGCAAGTGGATGAAGATAGTGCGAATTGTGAACACAGAGCACGGTAAAGAGTAACCGGACAAGATGATGGGGCCAAGCCCGTACAGGTCACTATTGGTGCCAAGGTGCCGGAGAAACAACAGGCAATGGGCGAAAAGCGTGGATCGCAGAAAGCCGGCGGGACCGTGGGTTGGTTACCGTCATGAGGATGGAACTGCGGGAACAGCACTGAGTGTAATGGATCCAAAGAAGGCGGGAGTGAACTGGAAAGTGGCTCCGCGTCAGAAGGAACCGACATTGTTCTTGACACAGGAGGTACTCTTTGCCGAGGTGGTTGACGAATAGTGACCCGAAACGATGCACCGAGAAGGCCACGCAGCAGGGCTGGTAGTTCCATAAAAGAGAACCGGGGACCGGTTTGGACCGAAGAGGCTTAGAAAAGGAGAACCGTCCAAAACGGAGCGGTGGTGCGGCCTTCAAAATTCGAGGAGGAACGGTCCCCTTGGTAAGAGTGGAAACCATACAAGAGGTACGCGAAGCCGAAGGAACCGAACATAGAGTAGGAACCACAAACGTGTTGGGGCGAGGGGTAATCATCTAACTGGGAAATCGCTTAATTGGAAGAACGTATACCGTAAAACAGTGTAACAGAAAATTGTCTAAATCCGAGGGAGAGAACTTGATTTTCGCACCGGACCGTACCCATATCCGCAGCAGGTCTCCAAGGTGAACTGGAAATTCGTATATTGGAAAATCATCTAACAGGAAATTCGTGTAATGGAAAATTGTGTAATGTCCCTGCCGCGCTCGCTGTGGCTGTACATATAACATCAGAAACCGCAGTTAGATGTTTATCCAGTTAGATGTTGATCCATTATACGATATTCCATTTAGATGATTTTCCAGATTTATTCATGCAGATATTAGAGTTATACCATTAGACGATTTTCCAGGTAGACATTCGTCCGACGCCCCGTGTGTGGACCAAAGGGTGAAGAGGAAACGACTTCGGTTTCCAAACTAGATGAGGAGTCCAGGTTTACCCTTGCAGGGGAACCAATGCCCAATTTACTACCCCCCCCCCCAGCGGTCGGACCCCCACAAAATATTTTGACAGTAGTCTGCAGGGGCGTTATACCATGCGCCGGGCGGCAATAAAGGGCCCCACATGGTACAGGCCGACGGCGTGACGCGACATGTCACGCAGGTATTGAGAAGAGAAGATGGACAGCTGATGCCAAGAAGCAGCCTCCATGATTTCAGAGACCGGAATGTTGCTGTGGAGAGCCCAAGATGAAGAAATGGCTCGTAGTTCATGAGCGGCTACACAGATACCCTGACCATGCAGCTGATGTCGAGGGAGTCATAGGCTTGCACGATGTCGGTCTTGATCCATGTAGCTATCATCCTAGAGGAAGTTTCACCAGCTGGCCGTGAAGGGAATAAACCGTTGAGTGCGATTCCGGCGGATCGGCTTGGATGCTTTCAGGTAGAACCGAAGGACCCTAACGGGACATATGGCTCGTTCTTGACCGTTGCCTAAAATGTTCGTGAGAGCAGGGCTTGGATCGTTCCGAAGGTTTGTGTGACTTTGCCCAAAGCTCGTGGAGTAAGAGTGACACCGGAGAAGTTGTCTTAAGAAGAAGCAGTCGGAGGCAGTAGCAGATAGCGCCTGAAGTTCACTGCATCGAAGACAGGTTGCCATGGCGATGAAGAACACCGTTTTGCGGGTGAGGTAGCTAAGGGAACAGGCAGAGAGGGGTTCCTAAGGGTCCTGCAGCAGCACGGTGAAGACGACAGACATATCCCAATCTGGGAAGGTCTTGCGAACTCGTGGACGATCGATCATGAAGGATCGGATCATTGAAGTAATGCGAAAATCATCGACGAGGTAAAAACAACCAGCAGCCTTGAAGACTGCATTGAGGGCGGAGCGATATACCAGAGTAATGGATCCACGAAGGCCATCGTCGAGGAGGAAATCTAGGAATCGGAGGAACTCGGGAACAGAGGGTCTGATCGGATTAACCTGTTGTGTAGAACACCAATGAAACCAGCGGAATCAGTGACTGTCGTAGATCTTGAGAGGTGGATGTCCGTACTGCTCGTGACGTGATGCGAATGGCCTGGATCGAAGAAACTGTCTCTTCAAGGAGTCTGACGATAGTAGCCACCCGTGTAGTCGCAGGGATTGCAGCCGCAGATGCCGAAGTGTTCCGTGTCGCCGAGTTACCTGGTTTGGCATTGATGGCAGGGGAATCTCTGAGAAGGTCGAGAACCAAGCAGCTGCTGGCCAGTCCGAGGCAACCAGTAGGAACTTGCCTGTTGTGCTGGCGATTTTCCGTTTCAATATCATGACTTAAAAAATGTAATAAACTGCTTAATAATTACGTCTCAGTAATTTGAAGTGCGAGATACACGAAACGCGTAAAAATGCGTATGTGTGTGAATCCTGTAAAAGCGTATATGTGAAGGAAAGGGTTAACGGAAACAACTTCGCAGGGAGGAAAAGATTACGAAGAGATGATTCCAGTTCACCGTCAGTGTATCAGTAGCCCAGGCCCAAGGGTCGTGAATCAGACTGACGAACAGGGGAAGTCTGGCATTCCACCTCGTGGCAAATAGGTCTAGGAGTGGTCGTCCCCAAAGAGTGAATAGGGCTTAGCAGATTGAGGAATGCAGTGTCCATTCCCCGGTGGGCGGAGTGCGACGAGAGAGTGCATCGGCTATAACGTTCTGATTCCCCGGTATATGCAAGGGGAGTAGTCGGGTCTGGAGGGTATGCAGAGGTGAAAGATTTCAGAAGTTATCTCGTGAAGGGATCGGGAGCATAGTAGCGGTTCTCACAGGTCCTTGAGGTGCCTACTGTTCTGCACTGACAACTGGTGTGGTCTCGGGAAAGTTAGAAGTACTTCGGGTGGCCGTTTTTACTTTTGCGGAGAAAAACTAGCATAGCAGTCACTACTGCACGGTTAGGAATAGAGCGTCTATGTCCTATCTAAAGTTTTAGTACTATCTAATCGTTGGTTCACTGCCACCAGGTAGGCGGTTTAATTGCTAACCTTAGGCTTTAAATAAAAATGATTTGTTTTTAGATAAAACACTAGCAAATTAAATCTTATTTGCTATCAAGTTTAAATATCAAGTTTAAAACTCTTGGTTTTAATAAATAGGGGGAATGAAAAACAATTTACATTGGCAACTAATCTACAAAATAGCTTTGAATAAAATCACACAAGTAATTTACAGAAAATAAATTATCGGCAACGAATTTGAATAAAAAAAATTCACACTACAATTTCGAATAGAAAAAGTTCTTTAGTGTTACCTAAACACCTGTAAGTTAGAAAAAGTAACACACAATTTCAATCTTAGTCTTAGTTTAAGATTATGTTTCAAGGCATCTTGCACAAGATCAAATCTACTCTTTCACATTGAGTCAAGCTAGCTATAATCAGGGCCCTACCATCGAAGTCTGCTTCTGTAATTATGCTACAGGACCTTGGTGATCAAAATAAAAGTTTGTTTACATTTTGTAAGAAACAGCGAGAAAGCCGGTTTTTGGATAGGGGACCTTAAACCCTTAAGTTATGGGAGGGGAGACCAGAAAATGCCGATGGTTTTAACTACCCATAATCGCGATTTCCAAAGTCAAAAGTTAAGTTTAAATCCGTAAGTTTAAATCCCTAAGTTTAAATTTAGAAATAAAGTTCCGAAAAAGTAAAAAAAGCTAAAACTAGTTATCTAAACTACTACCTTGCCCGGCACGGCAACACTCGGACTGGGGACATCTCTGCTTCGACCGCCATAGTAACGTCTGACTTGGGAAGATGAGCTATGCTATGGATGCAGCCTTGCAGGTCTGTTTTATACCTGCTGCTTGGCAGCCAGGTAGAGGGAAAGGGCGGCCTGTAGATGAGCGACCCCCCCCCCCCCCCCCCGGAGGGAGGGGGGAGAGGAGGAGTACGAGGAGCGGGACCTCTGCAGGAGGACAGACTGACTCGGACCGGCCAGGCTCTGTCAATACCGGAAGTGGGCATGAAAGTGCTGACGGGCAGGGTAGCTTTGTGCTCTGAGTGGAGGGGAAATTGAAAGGAGCGATGTATTTGGAAGGGAATATCTGCAGCTAGCAGAGCAAAGGGAATTGCCAACTTTGGTGGTATGGGAGGCCTTAGCTTGAGTTTAGACCTCACAACAACGTGAATAGGCCTATAAATAAAAACTACGATATTATATATCGCAACTATTGAAGGAGGGAGGGGGGGGGGGGG
>JAHWFP010033765.1:35570-46960 GCA_023313725.1 Lithobius niger | reverse complement strand
GTACTAACCACGTAGGCCGTGAGAGATTTCGCGTAAGAATTCCCTGATCTGGCTTTATATCATACTGTTGGCTGTACTAACCACGTAGGCCGTGAGAGATTTCGCGTAAGAATTCCCTGAATCTGGCTTTATATCAGACTGTTGGCTGTACTAACCACGTAGGTCGTGAGAGATTTCGCGTAAGAATTTCCTGATCTAGCTTTATATCAGACTGTTGGTTGTACTAACCACGTAGGTCGTGAGAGATTTCGCGTAAGAATTCCCTGATCTGGCTTTATATCAGACTGTTGGTTGTACTAACCACGTAGGTCGTGAGAGATTTTGCGTAAGAATTCCCTGATCTGGCTTTATATCAGACTGTTGGCTGTACTAACCACGTAGGTCGCGAGATTATAGACTGAAAGCCAAATGCTCAACAAGAGTTAAATAAATACAGATGCAAGCCAATTTTCGTTCCCTTTTGGACTGACATGTCAGATTACCTGAGCGGAGAATCGAACCCACGACAGACCAAAGGTCGTGGGTTCGATTCCCTGCTCAGACAGTCTGACAAAAGTCCAAAAGGCAACATAAATAGGTTTGCATTTAGTTAGTTCGTGGGAGATTTCGCGTAACAAAGCCGTGAACTGGCTTTATATCATACTGTTGGCTAGCACCCAAATTACTGCAGGCAAGTTACCCATATGAACAAACAAACCGAGCTCGCTGAGGTAGGCTAATGAGTGTAACTGGGGCGACAGGACTATGAACTGAACACTGCAAACGACTCGCCCATCTACCAATCAGAAACGAGATAAGAAACAAGGGGCTGTTTTTTTCCCATTGAATTTATTTGCCATTATTTATTGTATAACGTGACTTACCTTGTCAGTGCTACAATTCTACAAAATAAGCTTCAGAAAAACCGTGATTAGAGCTTCAACCTATCTTAATATCTTCTGCGTCGTGTTCGAAATAAGGCTGTCTTGTAGTTTATTGCTGTCACCTGACTGAGGGTCGATGGGTCAATGCGACGACGAATGGTTCCATGTTTCATTTTCGAGTTAGAAAGGCTACCAAATCGTGACTTATGGGTGGAGCGAAGCTTATAAGAGACACCAAATTACAAAATGTTGGTTGGTTGCACTTTTTTAGTCTCGGTGGAGACCGAACGAACGGTCATATTGGAATGAAATTTGCCACCTCACTTGAAAACAGCAAAAGCATTATTGAGCTCAAATTTTCTGTAAATCGCTCAATTATTGTGGAAGAAATTAAACTTTTTCGAATTTAGCGATATAACACTCACTATAGTAAATTTGGAATCGTGAATAGTTAAGAAATTCGGACGACACACCGTGCTGCTGGTAATCAAATGAACTTTAGCTTCATTTGAAAAGAGAATGCTTGGAGGAATTCCCTTCAACATGGCACCGAAAAAGACGTTTACACTAGCGATGGGATTCCCGAATACGAAACCTGAAATTGCCGCCACATGGCAAAGTACTTTTATAAAACGAATAGTATACAGCCGTTGACGTTTTTCTACTGCAATACGAAAACAATAACACGCCTACGTCTAATCATCTTTGGATTCCTCGTTGTTACAGAAACGTGAAGTCTCGACACCTTCTTGCGTTAATGAAAAAGACCTATTTTCTAAAGCAATTCAAAAAATTACGAAATTAAAACAATACGCTAAAAATTAGGCCTAAAAAGCTAAAGATTAGGCGTAAACGCTAAAACTAGGCCTAAAGATTAACACATTTTGACCTGCAATAATTTGACGGTTAAGGCTTTTAGATTATATTCGAGATCGCTGTTGCGGTGCGTGGATAGAGGTGTGCACCTCAACATCTCCGTTGGTCGTCAAGTTTTATACCAGAGGCAGCTTAGTCAACCTTTTGAATCTTTTGATTAATGTTAAAAACTATCATTACTGGTGATTGTTTGGCTTGCAGTTTAATGCTTACAGATAGCCTACATCATCAGAAAAGCCCAGGGGACTAACGTTCCCAGGATGCAATCGGATAACAATCGGATATAAACTTGATTTATCGTCAAAACAAACTCGTTTATCATTGCTGGCGTTCAACCTATGTCTGGTCGCGCGGAATGTTGCATTGGTGGCTGGTAAAGGTTTTGTCTCTGTTGATTTTGATGATACGCAAAATGAAAGAATCCCTGTTCCCCTTAAAAGATTACAGTGTTAAACTAAGTGACGACGTGTTGTGAATTGCAGCCATGGCCGTGAATAAAACTATCATTCTGGCCTCACTAGCAGACATGTGCATGTTGAACAAGAGATACCCAAACTGCACATGTCAAAGTCAACACTAACCTTTGGGCTTCTCTTGTGCACTTAGGGCTTCTCTTGTTCAATATACTTCGTTCCAGTGCTTACATTTTCCTAATCTGTTAACTGTAAGCAACTCAAAGCATATTTTGTAAGGCTTGGCTGATCCCGATTTACCGATTCAGAATGCATCATGTAATTTTGTTACCGTTATTTTCACTATCGGTAGAAATCGGGAACAGTAGACAAAATCCAGATAGATTTTGACCAAACCATACCAAATTGAAGATATTTTCACTTGTCGACCGATTTTGACATTTGAATACACCATTTTGAAACTTTTTTTTCCCAGCTTTCCAATGGTCCAAACCACAAGCAGCTGCCGCTTATTGTTTATGAATTACAAGGCAATTTTAAAATAATTTTACCGGGGGATTTGGCTCAGCTACCCTGGTAGCCTTTCCCTGGTTGAATATTATCACTATACTTTCAAAGGCCGACCCTTTTTTGCCAAACAGCCAAACAGCAAAGAAAATGGCGTCCGCTCCATTACGTCGACAGCGGAAGTGACGACGGCCCTAGTTTATTTCGTAGATGTGGATTTCCAATACTCAACTGAATTATTTCAGAGTTGTTGGCGCAACAATCACGGCATGCACGGTCGTTATTGCCTGCTTATCGCTTGGTAAAGCGCTCTTACCAACAAATTACTTGCAACAAATTTAACCCAGCGTAACTGGTGCTCTTTTACTGTTAAATAAATATCATGCCAAATGATAACCTAAAATTCATCGGAATAAGTTCGTTGCTTAAAAGTGCGTACATCACATTTGGAGAGGATTTCGGGGGAGAGGAAAAATTGGATGGAGAAAGACATAATCGGGGGAAGAGAATGTCGTAAATATAAATTCATCCGTCTTTAGACGGTCCGGCTTCTTGATTTTCTAATCTACGGAATACACCTTGAACAGCAGTTGCTGTAAACAATGTAAGAATTATTGGTGGGAGCAGCCCAACCAGTGGTGGCTAATGTGCCGTTTTATTTTTAGTCGGCGGCAATGACCCACGTCTTTACTGTGTCTAAGAGACTATAAATAACTAAATGTAAATTACTAACTGCTGGAGCAAACGAAACCCTATTCAAATAAATGTGATACTTAGCTTAAGCCTACTTAAAAAAAAGCTAAAATAAGAAAAAGACCAGCAAAGAGCAACAGTTACCTCACGTCAAAAGGTAAAGAGCTTAAGTTTATCCCAGTGAGTATTGTACCCAGACTTCTGAGGAGCATTAAAACTTATGGTAAGGTAATTAAACTAAACACTAAATACAAATTTGATATAAAGTTCTGTTCGCTCCAAAGCCTTTTCCCAGTCGATAAAATCCATGTCACTTTAGCTTGATCCACCTAGCTTAATTTTGGAAGGTACCCATTGTCCCATGTGGACAAACTAAGTTTCCCCAGAGCTGTTCCCTTAGCGTCGTTTACCTATCATTTGGTGTTTGTCGATTTCGTTAAAATTACAGATTGTCTCACGAGATATGTTTGTCTGTACTATTTATTCTCCCTTGCCTCCAGAGATAACCTTAGCAGGTCTTTAATCTGACTCTCTAAGTCTGTGTTGTACATAAATTAGACGGGGTGGAAGAGAGAGGGGTGATCTACCATTATCACTGCCTTTATTTAAACACACAAGTCAGTAATTTTTATCATTTCCTTTTTTCAGGGCTGGGAATGTAAATTAGTCACATCCATGTGGCATTATTTCCTAATGGCAAACTACTGCTGGATTCTGATGGAAGGCCTCTACTTGCACAACCTCATTTTCCTCGCACTCTTCTCAGACAACAGTGGCATTTGTTTGTACGTTGCTCTCGGCTGGGGTAAGTTATACCATAGATTAGAAAGTTAACTAGATATACCGTCTTACTTCTTCCCGTCCTACGCGGACTTCTAGCGGTAGTTGCGGCTACTAATACCTCTGCTAATGCTTTGCCTTATGCTGCTTCGAAGGCAAAAGCATTGTCAGAGGTATTAGTAGCCGCAACTACCGCTAGAGGTCCGCGTATGACGGGAAGAAGTGAGACGGTATATCTAGTTAACTTTCTAATCTATGATTATATATTCTTACTTGATTTTTGTTGCATCTATAAAGTAACCCAGTTGTTGTAAGTGTATTTTGGAGTATTAAGATGTTGTGCAGTTAGGTTATAATGGCTAAGCGGTGGCAGAGCTTAATAATAATAATAATAATAATAAAGTTTATTGTAAACGAAATACGATAAAAAATAAATAAGAAAATGGTGTCGCCAGAGCTTACAAAGGGCTTGAAAGCCCAATCTTAACACCCAACCCAGTAACAAAACAAAACCACATACAAATACAAAAAAAAAAAAAAAAAAAAATACGATTATGTAAGGCTAATCATAAAAAAAAAATGCACAAAGAGGGAGGAGAGAGGTGGGGTGGGGGAGTAACCACACTAGGAATTTAAGAAACGTTGGTAAAGACGGCTTTTAAATGCTTGAACATGAGGGGCGTTGTTGATTTCTGCGGGCAGATCCTTCCATAACTTAATACTCTGAGTGAAAAAGGAAGATTGGTATATATTACTTCGACATCGGAGAGTGGTGAAAGTGAAACTACCTCTGTCTGGTGGGAGTCGTTATAACTGAGTTTAAAAAGTTCAAACAAATAGAATTTGGTTCTTTAAATTTAAGCGTCTTATACACCATCACAAGTGAATGTAAAGCTCTTCTGTTTTCCATGGAAGTCCATTTAAGCTTTTTTTATGTTTTCTCTGATACTCTGATTTTTTTTAATATTAAAAATAAGACGAACACAAGCATTCTGGACCTTCTGCACTTGGTTCAGCAATGATTTTGAAACACTGCTGCGAGATTAAGTTTTAATGTTAAGAAAGTATTGTTTAAATGTTATTTAAGCATTTGTAATGCAGAACGGCATTGCGTGGTAATATGGCCCTCCCAGGAAAATTGCTTGTCAAAAATAACTCCAAGGTTTTTAACTCCCAAGTTTTTTTTTAGACTAAAGTTAACTGGAGAAGCAGATTTGGTCTATGGTTGAAAAGGGAAACCTCGAAAATACGTGGTAGTCCGTTTCGAAGCATAGCGTATGCCGGACATGGTGATAAAATCCTTGGAAGTTGCCAAACAGACAACAAATGATGTGGGGAGCGCTGTTTTCTCTCCCAGCGGGATCCATGGGAGCAGTCTGCCTAACTGAAACACTTTGGTACATCACTGCCATATCCAGTGTCTGGAGAGTATTCTTGTTTTCATAAATTGTCGACGTATTTATTTAGATTTATGACACGCTTGTAATAACGGATGATTACTTTGTGATCAGGCTGCTTCTAATAAAATAATCTTTGAATTATTATATTTCCACAATTGCCGCTTTTGCCTCCTTGCAAATTCGACCCTGTGAGCTCTTTCAGCAGCTTTCGGATCTCTCATTGCCTATATTTTGTACATTGTAAATTCTCTCTATAGTGTATGTTTTTCGCTGTTGGCTAGTTTCCAATTTTCCCTATAGTGGGGCAGATAAGTGAAAAATCATTTGGATTTTGTGCACATTCATCACAACATACGATATGATCAAGTTCTGTTTACGTATAGTTAACTTGTTGGCCTGTTATGTTGTTCTTGAGTTTGTTGCCAACTATAAGAGCTTGAACTATCAGCCTGAGATATTATATGCTAGTCCACATATGCAGCTGCACAGTGCTGTGCCATGCCCAAAGCTGTAGCATTTAAAGCATCCACGGCATTCAAACTTGTATCCACACTTTGTCAGTTCACGATAACTTTCTGCAATGGGTGAAAGCTCGGTCCAAAAGATGTGCCACAGTTCACTTGTCTTGGTCCTTTCCCACTCAGCAGGACTTTGTGTTTCTGGCAGGCTTACCCTGTAGACTGACTCCAAATGCAACCCTTCTGGTAGACTGCACACTTCACATGCTGCAGTAGAGATGCTCGAGTAGGTGGAATGAACCTTGTTCGCCCTGAGTTTCCTAAGAGGCAATTGACCATAAAACAAGAGCTGTTCAACTTTCTGGTAGACAAAATTACGCATATGTCTACACAAAACGTGGTCATTGTGACCAAATCGATGATGCTGTCAGCACCCATTCGAGAAGTCAAGATGAAGTAGCTCATCAGAGTAACGAAGAGGTTGACACAAGGATTGCCAGGCTTGCTGTAAAAGATGGCATCAAAGTTCAAATGGTCCAACCAAATGACACAGATATTCTCGACAATACTTCGGGAAATTGGTCTGCAACAGCTTCGGATTTCCATTGACCAAGAACAGAACATGACTTAAAGATCCCAGTACATGATCTCATTCTGTGGTCTACGAGGAGGGTTGCATTTGGATTCAGTCTACAGGGTATGCCAGCCAGAAACACAAAGTCCAGCTGAGTGGGGATGGACCTAAACCTGTGATCTGTGGCACGTCTTTTGGACCGAGCTTTCACCTATCGAAAGAAAATCGCGGTCGACCGTTGTAAACGCTGCGCTGGTGAGCTCTCCAAAGTTCGCAAATTGCTGCATTGCTCGGCCGAGTTGTGCAGAAATTGTTTTCATATTAGTTGTGCAAGTGTATCCAAGTCACGTTTTAACCGGCTGGGTGGTGCTGCGAGAATGAGTTGGGTCTGTAAGTACTGTGTAACAGATCGGGGTTCAAGTGAATGGGCGAACAACCACGAACCTCATTATACGTAACCAGTATTGAATCATCATCAGTTTTTAGTTCAAGTTCGTTATCTAGCAGTGAGCAGGATGCAGGATGCAGGATGCTTATACGGGATCCCAGTGTGAGTGATTGTGGTACAAACACTATTGAACTTTACAAAAGCAAGGGATTTGTTTGTTGATACAACGAAGCCCCCCTCTAGAACGAAGCAGCGAGGAGCTGTCTGACCACAGCTGTCTGGTTGTGTTTCCACAGCTGGATTCACACAGCTTTTGGACAAACCAACCACGGGCAGAAATATATTGGATTGGTTTTGGATTGGATTTGGTATCGACTGGTGATAAATGTTGAAGTTGGTGACCATTTCGGGAATGGTGACCACCAAACCGTCAATCTTTCTTTTTGTGTTGAAAGTCGCCCATTGGAAGTTTCTAGATGAAATGCTAAACTCAAATTCAAAATGAATTACAACTCTCTTTGCCAAGAGTTTTGTAGATTAGACTGGGATAATTTTTTTGCGTAGTAACGGTTCTTGAAACTTTATGAAAAATCTTTCATTACAAATTTTATTGTTGAAAATCGAAACTTGTTCATCAAATAAACCAGTCAAAGGAGCAAAGAAAATTCAGTACCGCAAACACATAGCCAACTTATTCTATAAGAAACGGAGGTTTTGGCATAGGTTCAAAAATTAGGTTGTCCTCTTGTGAAGGTTGCCTATTCAACTTGTAGTAAGTTATTATCACGCGAACTATGGACATTGGATTTTGATAAGAGGGTTAATATGATTTCGGTGGGAAGTATTTCCTCATTGTTCCGGTACCTCAAAAGACTCAGTCAACTAGGGACATCCCACCACTTTACCAAGAGGGGATTCTGCAAACTAGCACTTGACAAAGTCTGATTTACTTAACGATGTTTTTTTGCAGAAATTTTACGTTGGATGATGAAAACGTTCCTGCATTCCCGAGTTTAACGGGCAGTAGTTTTTGCAATGTTGATTTCAACGCTAGCATAGTGGGCAAAGTGCTTGGTCCGGATGGACTATCTGCTGCTTTCTACCGGGAGTTTGCCATGGAATTACGCAAACCGCTCTTCAGGACTTCTCTCTCTTCGGGATAGCTTCCTTCATGCTCGAAAATAGCCTCGGTTGTCCCCATTTATAAGAAGGGAAACGCAGCTAAACCAGGAAACTACAGGCCGATCTCTCTCACATGTGTTCCTTGCAAGGTCTTAGAGCTCATTATTCGCGACCAACATTCTTTTTATTTACAAACTCAAAATCTCACCGACTGCAATTAATTTGGATTGAGGGCTGGCAGATCTACTATCCTTCAACTTTTACATTCCCTTGCTGATTGGACTGGAAAATTTGATGTGTGGGTACCTACTGATGTCAAAGAAATTGATTTCGCTAAGGCATTCGACTGTGTTTCACATAAAAAAAAATGGGCTTTAAGTTGTCCCAGTTTGGCATAGGTGGTTTTGTTTTAAACTGGATATGCGACTTCATATCGGATTGCTCCCATTCCGTCTTAATCAATGGAGTGACTTCAAAACATAGAAAGGTATTGAGTGGGGTGCCACGTGGATTGGTAATCGGCCCTTTGTTGTTCTCTATTCATATCTCTGACTTGCAGGATCCAGGATATGAAATCGATATGCCAAAATTTGCAGATGATTTCAAGCTGTATCGTTCTGTGATTGATTCTCGTGATCACGAACTGTTATCGATTGCCTTAGATGCATTATTGTGTTGGTCTTCTACTTGGCAACTTGGGGTGGCCGAAACTAAATGTAACGTGTTCCATATTGGTCCTGCAAACGAACGTTTGGGTTATGAAATCACAGGTTGCAAACTGCAGCACTTCTCATGCATCACACATCTAGGGGTTTGGTTTGATAGCAACCTAAAGTGGTCGACCCACTGCAGAAGCATTGTGAAAACTGCACGCCAACGGACAGCTATTGTCAGGCGATGTTTCAGGTGTGGCGATCGAAGGACTCTATTTTTAGCCTTCTGTGTTTTTGTCAGACCCATCTTGGAGTACGCATATCTGGTCTGGTCCCCCGAATCTTATTGGGGATATTGATCTGGTAGAGCCACTGCAGCGTTCGTACACTAAAAGAATGTCGGGTCTATCAAAGTTGATCTATTCCGAAAGATGGAAGGTCCTGAAAGCGGATTCCCTTGAACTACGTAGGTTGAAGAGTGACCTGGTGTTGACCTACTTGTTGTTACACAACCAGTATGATGTGAACTATGGTCGTTTTTTTCTGTCCGCTCGGACAGTATGACCATGGGTCACCCATTGAAAACTGGTCGCACCGAGGTTCACTCGAGAAAAAATATTTTTCAGTGCGTGTGGTGAACGTTTGGAACTCGTAACTGAGGTATGTGGTGATGGTGTTATCGCTCACTGTATTCAAGTACAGGTTATGCAACTGGAAACCATTGCTCTTAGGGAATGTTAGAGTGTAATTACATTCCTGTAGCTTAGTAGTCTTGGTGTCAGTGATCCTCCATGTCCTCCATGATCTTCCATGTCCTGTTGCATTGATGTGACAAATTAGATATCATTATTGCAGAAAGATGTCGTGAACTTATAAAGCGTGGATGCAAGTTTGGGTGCCACGGATGCTTTAAATGCTATAGCTTTGGACATAGCACAGCATTGCGCAGCTGCACGTAATAGCTCAGGCTGATAGTTCAAGCTCTTGTAGTTGGTAACAAACTCAAGAACATCATAACAGGCCAACAAGTTAACTATTCGTAAACAGAACTTGGTCATATCGTATGATGAGACGAATGTGCACAAAAACCCAAATAATTCTTTCAATTATCAGATACAGGCAGAAAGCGATTTTTTGGCGGCCATTTTCCTTGGTATTTGGCCGCCATATTGAATTTTTGAATGGCTAACGTTTTTTTTTTGGAAACAGTGGGTTTCAATAAGTGTATGTGCCAATTTTAATGCTTGTTTACAAAAGTGAACGATTTTCACGAAAAATGCACTTTATCTGCCGCACTACTACGACCATCGGTGGTTTCCAGGTTCGAATTACCGGTTCCCCCACTCCTTACTTGACTTATTTCGCCTTACTAGAGTCTATTAATGTTCAAAACAGAGCCATTTCATCCATGCAAACATTTGTTTGATACAGGCGACGTAAGGTTTCAAGTAAAGCTCCAACATGTTGCTTTGAACTCTAGAAGCTTTTCTCTAATAATACCTTAGTTGTTTTGGACAAGATTTTCTATAAGGGTTTCATCATTTTTTTCACCATTCGGTGGCACATTTTCAAACATTTTCTGAAAACCATCGCTGCTTCTATTTACTGTGAAACTCTTGATCATCTTCAAAAATGTTATTTTCATTCATTTTCGCTCCCTTCCACAGCAACGTTCGACTGTTATTCTCCAGTCGTCATCAGGCAATCGAAAATCTAGTTCTTGTTTGTGGTTATATTCTTACACACTGAATTTGCCGGACTCCGTTGCCTCCCGTATTTAGCGGGTTATACGTCTTATCCTAGTCTCCACTTTCTGTGTCAAGCTGTCTAAGCCAATCGCGTCCTAGAGTTGCGCACCTAATTGGGAGAGACCTTTTCCTCTTGCTGTTATTGGCGTATTTCCAATTTTCCTTAATAAAAAGTTTGCTCTTTTTTCAAATTTTGATAGTCAATTTTACAAAAAAAAATTCTGTCGGCGTACGTCTTCGTCGTCATCCAATAAAGGTCTAAGATGTTGATTTACGGCAACTTTTTCCCCTTTCATTCCCCAGTAGCCGGCTACGGGCCTGTAAGGCTTAATCATTGTCAATATGACAATGATCATTGTATTTATTAACCTAGCTCTTTCTTTAAAAGTATGGCTAACGACACTAAAGCTTTTTACGCAGTTTAATAGTGCGAAATTTCTACAGGAAAAATATGCAAGTAAACATAGTTGTAAAGAAAAATTTCTGAGTGGTCGTTGACTTTGTGACATTGATAAAGCCATTATGTCGGCTGTTTTTTTTTATTTGGACTTATCGCATGCCACTAGTTTGTAAAAAAAATCTGATTTGCTTACAGCTAACTTCTGCCACAAAAAAAAAACAAAAAAAAAAACAATGTAAAGTAAACAAGCACCAAGTCAGTAATGGTAACAAGTAGATACGGCGTACAAAGAAACAATTTTTTTTGCCACTTTTCAAGTCTGCATACTACCCGTTTTCAAGCAAGAACAGATTTAACAAAGGCTAACGTCAAAATATATACACTTTTGGCGTAACCAACCACAGCAACAAGCACACTGTTAAGTAAAAGTTAAATTTTTTAAAAGTTTAAAATTAACACAATTTTCCTTTTTCCTGAACAGGGTCGGATTGGGAGGGGTCGGGCCTTCCCAGAGA
>JAHWFP010033765.1:0-30570 GCA_023313725.1 Lithobius niger | reverse complement strand
AGAAGGCCGAATATCCATCAGGACCAATAGCATGACTTGGTTTTAAATTCTTCAGTGTGTTTCGTACCACGGATGCAGGAAAAGAGACATGATTGCAACAGAAATCGGGAAGTGCAGTCTCCAAGCTGTCGGGATGGATGATACCATTATCAGTAATACAGTTGGAAACAAAAATGCTGTTAAGTAACTCTGCTTTGGATGAATTATCAGTAATAAAACTATCGTTTGACTTAAATGGCGGCAGAGTACGTGATGATCCTGTATTTTTTCGATACAGTCTGAACAAGGCAGCAAGATTACCCTCTCGTATTACCCTCTCGTAATCTCGTACTTTACCTCCATCTTAAAGCGTATAGCTCTCCCTCCACCTCCCCTTGTCTCTTGCCCTGGAGAACCACATTTTTCACTTGAAGACTTTAAATCAGCTCTCCAAGTGGGGTGCCAATGGACTCTCTCACATTTTTTCTTAAACATGTGCTCCCACTCATGCTCTTCCAATTCACCTTATCTTCACTACCTCCATTCGTACATGCATTTTCCCATCTCGGTGGAACGATGCCAACATCACCCCTATTCACAAAAGTGGATCCCAGCATATTGTTCAACATTGTCGTCCATTAGTGTGTTTTCTATTCTTTCCAAAATTCTGAAATGCTTTGTCCGTAGAGATCTTCTTCAGAATTGCACTGCTCTTAACATTCTGCCTCCGTCACAACATGGTTTTCTTTCCAAGAGATTCCGTTTCAGCAAAATGCTCAGTACTACAACCAAATTATTCAATATGTGGATGCAGGCATTCCTGCGACATGATTTTTCTTGAATTCAAGAAAGCTGTTGATACTGTCCCTCAAACAAATCAATCAACAAGATCTCCACAGCTTCCGATCTGGTGGGTTCACTACCATCTGATGCTCGTCGACAGCGTGTTTGTCTCCGTAGAACAGTCAGAAATTGGCGTCTTGTCTCTTCCGGTGTTCCCCAGGGAGTCTGTTCTTAGGCCTAGGATTTAAGCTATAAAAAAAAATCGGTTCGTTGATTCGATCTGTGGGTGAGAGCAAAACTCCCAATAATATCAATAAGAGTATTGTAGTTAAATTGCATTCAAAAGGGCCTGGTCCTTGTTAATACCTATGTTTTAAGTATAGAAATTGAAAATCGGTTGAATGGTTCGATCTCTAGGTGAGAGCAAAACTCCCAGCACGATCAAGAATATTGTAGTGTGGAATATTGGTAGTATTCTTGTTGATCTTGTTGGGAGTTTTGCTCTCACCTAGAGATCGAACCATTCAACCGATTTTCAATTTCTATACCTAAAACAAAACAAGGATCAGGGCCTTTTGAATGCTATAGTATTTTAATGTAACTACAATATTCTTAGTGATTTTGTTGGGATTTTTGCAATTTTTAGAGCTTAAAGTGACGTGCAAAAGGTCCTTGTTAATACCTACATTTTAAGCTATTAAAATTGAAAATTGGTTCATTGGTTCGATTTCTAGGTAAGAGCAAAAATTTAAGCAAACAAATATCAACAACAAGAATAATGTAGTCACGTTAATTATAACATTCAAAAGGCCCTGTGTCTTGTTCATGCCTACGTTTTAAGCTATAGCGGTTGAAAATCGTTTTATTGGTTCGATCTCCAGTTGAAGGCAAAGAGTCCCAACAACAACAACAACAAGAAATGGCCATTCTGTGAAGGTCAAACGGTTCGATTGGTGGCCTGCACATTTTTAATGCAGTGAAATAAATAGTTACGACACGACCCCCAAATACCGAATTTCATTGGCCTGTGTTATTTCTGTGGGAAAACTTAAGGTTTCAAAGTTTGAAGTTTAACACGCAATTCCATGGTGAGGCTTACGTAACGCCAATCGGTTCCAATTCAAGTCACCGCTTCTGGTCCTTAAGTTTTTGCCTGCCTTGACAGGTAGAAAGATGCTAACGCACTTTAGTGGCGAGAGCGTCCAAGGCGAAGAGGAGAATCGATGAAACTCGAGCTTTATGGAGCGATGACAAACATATTAGCCATGAGGGACAAGACAAACCATCCAGCTGACAGACGCTGATGACCGCCCTCTGTATTCTCGAGTGGCTTTCTCACCAAGTGTTTATTGTGGAAATCGACTTGTGGCTTGGAGCTGTTAGGTCGTTTAGTCGATTTGTATCTGCTTCCTCCGATGATGGATCATGGACAGTTAACACAAAAGCCTCACTTTATTCCGCCTGTTTGGCGTTAGTTGCAAAACCGTTTAGTGCATGTTAATGATTTTTTTTCTCCTTTTTACTTTCGATGAAGTGCCGAAAAAACGTAAATTTTATGCCAAGAAAAGAAATTCTGTGGTTTTCAGGCACGTATACGGATCTAAACAAAAAAATCGTCTAGGGTCAACTCTTTACACTGCCTTGTCCTTATTACAGGGATCACGTCAAAATACTGATGCCACTTTCCCTTAGGTTTCCTGGTTTTCCAGAGTAGTTGAGGTCAATTTCAGGCTATTTACCGTAATTTCAGGATAGTATATTTTTTAACACATTTTACCACTTTTACTTGTTTATTGGGTTTACACAGTGCAAAAGGTGTCAAAATAAATACACAATTTTTTTTTTAACTCTGTGTGTTTAATGTAGTTAGGCTTAGCCGTATGATAAGTCTGGATGCGTTTTTTTTTGTTTACAAGGTTTTGCAGCACTGAAGGTAAGCTTGTTTTTTTTTTCCCCTGGGTTTTCCATGTTTTTTTGTGAAAAATGTGAGAATTATCTGAATTTTCCCCGAGTTTCAAACGTAGTCTAGATTCACTGAGTTTTTCACCTCCTCATATCCCAGGGGAAAATGATGTGGTGAGCTATGCGTCGGGGAAAATAACTCCGAGGTAAATACTCTTCAAAAGTTGAGGTGAAATTTTACCCAAGGCAGGGGCAGGGTAAAATGTTCATTATGATTAATAGATTGCCTGAAAAAATACAGCTGAAGAAGGTAAAATTATGAAACTGAAATTTTAAACATTTTTCTATGAATGCACAAACATTTTCAATCGAGTTGTATGCAGCAGTTAGGTCTTTTCTGACCATCTTGTTTTCTTGACATTGTCCCAGGGTACATAGACGTTCGTTAATCGCTTTAGCTCAACACGACTTAAGTTACATCGATACAGCTCGTATAGAGCTTTAAAGAGTCCATATAGCCATCTAAAACCACTTTCAAGTCGCTTTACCTCAAACCACCCCATCAACATAAGGAGTTGAAGCGCTTTAAAAACATCCATGTATTCGCCTAACACCGATTTTCAACGTCGCTCTTAGGACAGCTTTGGTTGAAAAGACCACGCGCCAGAAGACAATAGCCCAGTTAGCTGAATGGGGACTTAGGAATAGGAAGGGGGTTTGGTTGCTGCTATATCGACTTCGCAGAAGCTACCATGTACCCATTGTCGTTTAACTCACCCCAACTTGAATGTCCATGTATCCACATTTGTCCTAAAGCGACATGAGTTCAAATCGACATAAGTTAAGTCGACTTGACGTATTTCTTTTGTTCTGAATAATTACCTTGTAATCTTTCATCACTACAGGGAAAACATAATTTATTACCTTATATCGTATTCCATTTCACGTCGATTGACGCCAGTGTAATGGTATCTTACATACCTTACGCCAAACAGATAGCTTTAGACACAAAAATTTTTTAAGAGTTAACGCATAGACAGCAGAATCTAACATTCCATATAAAAGTAAAATCCCTAAAATCAGTGAAACAAGAAAAAACTGAGTAAGCTGTGGTACTAACACAGGTTTTAAGTGAAGCCTGGTTCCTGATGTGCAGCATAAACGTTGCCTTTAAATTAGTGAAACAAAACATGAAATGATGTAAGTATAAAGTGACGTTGGAACAGAACGTCAAAGTGTGGCGTCACTTAAAATTTGTGTTACTTACGAAGTTATGTTAGTACGACATCTTACGTTTTTTTTTTATGGGTTTACTTATTTTAGAGGTAGAGTATTACATTTTGCTGTCTACGCTTCAACTTTTTTGAGTCAGTATCACTGGCTTTTATTAAATCAATAAATAAAATTAAACATGTAATTACGCTACTGGTTTCTATGTTGAGAATCAATTGCTTTATTGACATGCTTCAATCAAATAAAACAATTAGGACAAAAACAAAATTTAGATTCAAAATGATATTTAAATTTAAATAACGTTCATCAAAGTGGACGGATGACCATGTTGCTGCACAGTTTGCTGACAAATATAAAATACTGTCCTAAAAACAAATTATTTTGTAATGCTTTTTTTACATGAAAAAAACACACACTTTTTACTTTATTCAGTGACTTTAGGTGCGATCGTTTGGTTGCCAGAATCACACCAAGTCAATAGGTTGTTCAGCTGACTCAAAATTCAGAAGCTCAGACCCTTTGACTGGCTGACCCAGTCGAAACCTAACTTGAATGACCCAGCGTTAACCCGATGCAACGCTGTTCACTAGAAAGGGCGCGAGGCTTGACAGAAAAATATGCTAAGAGGAAGTAGAACAACAAGTATTTTTATTGTTACTATTACCACACACAAATTAGCGTGAAGGATTACGCAATCAGCGTTGTCCAGTGGTTTATACGCTTTGTTTTGACTTAGAATATCACATGAACTTCCACTTTAGTTTACTCTAGGGTTAACCTTTGGTAGTTTGATTGACATCCGAGGGTGTCTTAACCAAAACCCCAGGGGTTCCTTCCCCCCGACTTGAGCAAGAGCATATCTCCCCAATTTTGACTTTTCAAAATCCCCGGAGGTTTTCTCAAAACCCCCAGGGTTCGACCACCTCGGGTTTCGCTTTTCCCGGGGTTAATTTACCCTTTACCATATCTCTCCACCGTAAATGATTGATGGATTTCAACTTTCTAAAACATTATTTTAATAGTTTTTTTTCGAGAGTTTTCAAATGCGGTTATTGCAAATCTTTCTGTCTTAAATCTTCTCAAGCTATTTAGCAAATACCTCAGTTCAGTTCCCCCCAAAATAAATTAATAAGAGTACGAAGGTTATGCAAACTCCAACATTGATCTCATTCTAGTATGTAAATCAATGACTCGTAGCTTTTTAATCAGTAATATTTTAATGGTCGTTGTACATTCCAACAAAGTTACATTGGTGAAAAAAAAAAAGAAGCCTGGCAATCTTGTAATATTTGAAGGAGGCAAATGCTCGAGAATCAAACGTCATTGCTTTCATGGTCTAAAACTAAGAATGCGTTCAGTTTCCATTTAATTAAATAAAAACCGTGCTTGAGTAGTGTAATACCACCCTATTCAACTAATCAAAAATATCACCTCATTCAGGTAATCACCAGCGGAAAAAAAAAACACCGAACCTAATTTCAGTTGGTTGAACCATGCGCAATGGCTGTTTGCCGTGACGTCACCAAGAGTTAGCCAATGACGAACGAGAACAACGGCTGTTTCACCGTCTGATTGGACTAGCCCAGTCACGTGATATGCACGTCACAGCAAACAGCCATGGCGCGTGGTATAGCTCATCTTGAAAATTCTTGCCGTAGGCCATCATTCTGATCCCAACTCGCTCACTATCATAGACCAACTTAAAAAAAAAACTTGTTATAACTCAGCATAGTTTGGTTTTATTTGACCTACAAGGGAAGCCATGTTTCCGTCAATTGACCGAGCTTTGTTGGAGCGAAGCTTCGCTATGATCACATGCCAGTGTAATCTTAGACTGCGTAGCACGTGTAAACCACAGGGACTATCCAAACCAAATTTTGCATGCAGTAGCACGGGTGTCTGGACAAGGTTTATCAAAAAAAAAAAAAAACCGATATCGGACATGGGGTTGAAGACCCATCAGGGTGAAAGATAGGCCAATAGCCAAGGGCCAACAACAACGAGGTCATAGTTGATTCATGACGTCATAATTTGTTCATGCAAAGTTTATTTTACGTCGTCAAAAGTGATTGTTGATGATAAAGAGGCGGTTTCGAGCAGATATGTGCCTGTTAACTGTGAGCAACTGAAAGCATATTTTGTAAGGCTTGGCCAATCCGATTACCGATCCCGATTTTTTCCTATATTTACCGATCTTTATCGAGCCCGATCTTTACCGATAACATCAAAACTTACAAAATTACACCCCAGGGCAAATCTGACTGCCTGGTAGATATAATTATATATTATATATACAATTCTGCTGTTCTGCTATCTTCAGATTACTTCTTGTTTGTGCACGTATCGAACGTGCTCTACTTGAGGTTCCTTTGTTCTCTGCCCACAACCCAACACTTTTTTTTAATTATGATTTCTTTAGGTTCTGGTCCGTTGTTTGGCGTGCCCTAGCCTGGCTTTGTTCAGGTCTGTGGGTGTAATTTTACCAGTGCTATTCATGTTTTTTTTTTTACACTTGATAATGGTCCTGATTATGGATTGAAACGTTGGGTTTCTGTTTTGTTTATATGTCCACTCTTCCCCTAATTTTTACGATTATTAGATTTTCGATTATTCAGTTCAGCGTGTGTGGACCTAAGGATGTGAGGCTGGATAGATCAGTGACATTTGCCGCCATATTGGCACCAGTATGGGTTTTGGAGGGCATAACTACAAGGTGCACTACATAAAAATGGAGGGAAAAACAACGGAAGAGCGGATTTCTTAGGCTTAAAATAACGTTGTTTTCTCCAACAACAAAAATCACGCGTTTTAGGTCTAAGAAATCACTCTTCACAGCATCGGCTTCAGTATGACGCCCTTCTGTTTCTCTCTGAAGTGCCCTTTGCAGCTTACCCATTAAGGCGCTAGCATAGAGTTATATACAATAATACTACGTCGTGTCACCCTCTCTCTATAGACATCGTCAGGCCGAATGATGTACGCCTGTGGGTATACGAGTTGATCAAAATCCAAAAATGGCGTCCAAAAACTGTTTTTGCTTTATAATTTCAAACCATCAGCTTGAACAGAAATTGGTTACAAATACTGGGGCCGTCGTCACGTACACTGTAGACATAATGGAGCGGGCTCCGCTTTCTTTGCTGTTTGGCTGTTTGGCTAAAAAGGGACGGCCTTTGAAAGGAGAAATATCATTCAATCAGGCCGAGGTAGCTCTACGCAGCCAAGCAGTGTCATGAAAGCGTTGTTGATGCATCTTTCCTTCTATGAATGGTGGACACTCATCCTTTAACTTTTAGTTTTCTAAATATTACAAACCCCAGTAACGCAGGAAAACCAACACGTAAGCAAGCACATTTATGAACTGTGAATTGTTTTTCTTTATACCTGCACCTTCCCCTTACGTTTTCTTGAATTTCGACCATGTTGGGATTTATCCTCAACATAATAAATGACTTATGACAAACATAAAATGCCCAAACACCCGTGAAATGAGCATATGACATAGTTGTAATCCACCCAAAACCAAAACTGGTATAAGGAAGAAATCAAGTTTCCAAAAAAGGTTGGCCTTTGAAAGTAATGATATAGTTCAATCAAGGAAAGGTCACCAATGTAGCTAGCAGCTGGACAGTTTCATGAATACATTATTGATGCATCTTTCTTTCTATGAAGTGGTGGACACTTATCCTTTAACTTTTAGCTTTTCTACCCGATCTAATCATTAAACGAGACTGGCTCGATTGTCGATTAAATCTCAACCCGATTGCCGATACCAAATCCCGATAACCAATCCCAATTCCCAATTAACCAAAACTGTAAAACAGACGTATGTCTTTATAAAAAAATTACTTTTGAAAGCATTGCGTAAGTAAAGCATAGGCCTAACTGTATAGAATTATAAAAACAATATAGGTTTAAAATAATATTGCAATGGTAAAATCATTTTAAAACACAAAACTCCTAGTAAACTTTCCCATTATTCCTTGTAATTTCTAACTGATAAAAGATTACATTGGAGTGTGATCATAGGGGAACTTCGCTCGGCCTTCGGCCTCACTCCGTCCAATTATTCCGAATTAACTTTGCGTAAAAAAGGTCCTACTAAAAATGTGTGAAAATCCAAGATGGCGGCCCAAAATGGCGTGCAGAAGCTGTGTTTTTTCCTAGCACTTTTCAAATTGTTCATCCCGTTGAAAACACATCAGTTACAAATAAAAATAAAAAATTTCCTTCAAGATGGGTCCTATTCCAGTTTTTCAAAAATCCAAATTGATCCAAAGCAGAGTGTCCAAAAAAACTCGGCTTGTAACTTGTAAACCGTTATTAAGATTGAAAACAAACGTGTTGCGAATAATCTTCAGATTTAAAATGTTTTTCAATAACAAGATATAATTCAACTTTAACATTAAACCAACCCTCTGAACAAACTGATCATTCATCTAATGGTTAAAGACCCAACTTAACTCACTCTTTGAGGAATGGTGGGGAGGGACTAATTAGGAGGAGCAAGTTAAATCCACTATACAAAGGACTACTGTGCCAGATGGGTAATATCTGGCTGAAGGTATACGCAATATCTCCTCGCTCAATAAAGGACCATCAGCCAAGCACTAGGCAAGCAGTTTTGATAGGACGGCTTCCAAACCTTCGAAGCCTTTCACAATTGCTACAAATATTAAAAAAAAAGAAAAGTGGAATCGAAATAACAAAAATATTCACTAATATTCAACCAAATGTAAAATAAAAACAGTTTTTAATAGGACGGCTTCCAGACTTTTGAACCTTTTCACAATTTGCCGATTAGAGAGAGAGAGAGAGATTAGAGATATTCACAGCTAAATAACAAAAAAAAGAAATGAGGTTGAAACCTTATAAGTTGTAACGTTTTTTTTTTTTTAACTGTAGCAAATTATGAAAAGGTTCAAAAGTCTGGAAGCCGTCCTATTAAAAACTGTTTTTATTTTACATTTGGTTGGAGCTTCATTTCGTGGTGAGAGGACTGATCTCTAAACAGAAGAATCTAAATACGCATTTGTGTAGGCAACATGTTTTTAGCATTTTCCAGAAGTAACGGAAATCGTAATGTTCATTAATATCAAGTTGATAGTTTCATTCGAGTCGTTTTGCAGCGATAGGATGTTTTATGCAAATTAAGACTCGAGTGTCTGTTTTCTCATCTGAGTTTCTTCCTGTGCCATCCATATAAATAATGACAAAGGATGTGAATAAATACTCTGAGGACTTTAGATTTGAGAATGTCATCAATCATCTGCAAAAAATACAGTTGCCGAAAAACATCAGCTGCAATTTTTTTTTATTTATTTTTTTTTTACAAAAATGGGAAAAGAATCGTCGGGAGAACTTATATTTTTTTCTGTAGAAAATGTGCGCGAATATCAATGTTTTCGTCAGCCAGCTGGAGTTGACTCAAACACAAACATATCACTCATGCCTCCTTGAACGCGTCACTGTTTGGCAAAACGACATCTTTGCTTCAAAATTACATAGTAAAAGTACTTCATTTGTAGCTCCAAATTATTGTTTACAACTAGAAATCCTCTTTGTTCTTGGGGAAAATTGATAAGTTGTTGGAGCTCGTATTTCTGGTATCGAGCCAATCAATAACAGCAGTAGGACAGAATGGGTTCAGAAGCATCGGATTGAGCCGTCTGGGAAAACCCGGGGATCCTCTGCCTCCCCCCCTCCCCACACACTACAGGAGGACCTTGTTTCAAGAAAATAAAAATAATTGGTTTGAAAAATTTTAAATGAATTCGTATGATACTAGCATTCCCTAAGTTGCAAGAAGACGTTTCAAATTCACGCTGATTTCTTTAAAATACATGCTTACATGTGTCCGCCTCATTCCCCTCCACCTCCCCACCTACAGGAGGCCATTGTTTCAAAGAAACATTTGTTTTTGAAAAAAAAGTGTAATGAAATCCCAAGAACATTGCAAGAAAAGGTTTCAAATTCACGCAGATTAAAAAAAAAATCCGTTAACTTGCAGCGCTTCCCGAGCACCCCCCCCCCCTCGCGAGAGTCACCCTGAGGCTCTTGCAATACATTCTCTGGGGAGGCCCGACCCCTCCCAATCCGACCCTGTTCAGAAAGAAGGAAAATGGTGCATTGAAAATGTTTCTTTGTTATAAAATACGTAAAAAAGCCAATACGTTGCACAAAGAAGCACTATTTTTTCCGACGGTTTCGGGTCTGTTCAAGCAAGAGGAGATTTTAGCACAAAGCTAACATCGAAACATAAAATACACTTAACCTACCGCAACAACAACCCTATTACGTAAAAATCACGATATAAAAAAGTTTTTAAAAAAGGAACTAAACCCGGTTAGAAGCTGGCATAGGAGACCTGACCTTCCTCTGCAGACAGGCTTAAACTTAGACTTTAAAAAAATTTGACTTTTACCTAACAGTGTGCTTGTTGCTGTGGTGGTTACGCCAAAGGCGTATATATTTCGACGTTAGCCGTTGTTAAAATCTGTTCTTGCTTGAAAACGGGTAGTATGCAGATTCGAAAAGTGGCAAAAAAATTGTTTCTTTGTACATCGTATTTAGCCTACTTGTTACCATTACTGACTTGATGCTTGTTTACTTTGCATTCTTTTTTTTTTTTTTGTGGCAGAAGTTAGCTGTAAGCAAATTAGGTTTTTTTTTTTTTACAAACTAGTGGCATGCGATAAGTCCAAATAAAAATACAGCCGACAATGGCTTTATCAATGTTACAAAATCAACGACCACTCATAAATTTTTCTTTACAACTGTGGTTTAAAGAAACTAAAAATTTTACTTGCATATTTTTCCAGTAGAAATTAGCACTATTAAACTGCGTAAAAAACTTTACTGTCGTTAACCATACTTTTAAAGAAAGAGCTAGGTTAATAAATACAATGGTCATTGTCATATTGACAATGATTAAGCCTTACAGGCCCGTAGCCGGTTACTGGAGAATGAAAAGGGAAAAGTTGCCGTAAATCAACATTTTAGACTTTTATTGGATGACGACGAAGACGTACGCCCACAGAATTTTTTTTGTAAAATTGACTATCAAAAGTTGAAAAAAGAGCAAACTTTTTATTAAGGAAAATTGGAAATACGCCAATAACAGCAAGAGGAAGGAATTGGGAAAAGGGGTCTCCCAATTAGGTGCGCAACTCTAGGCCGCGATTGGCTTAGACAGCTTGACACAGAAAGTGGAGACTAGGAAAAGACGTATAACCCGCTAAATACGGGAGGCAACGGAGTCCGGCAAATTCAGTGTGTAAGAATATAACCACAACCAAGAACTAGATTTTCGATTGCCTGATGAAGACTGGAGAATAACAGTCGAACGTTGCTGCGGAAGGGAGCGAAAATGAATGAAAATAAAATTTTTGAAGTTGATCAAGAGTTTAACAGTAAATAGAAGCAGCGATGGTTTTCGAGAAAATGTTTAAAAATGTGTCACCGAATGGTGAAAAAAATGATGAAACCCTTATAGGAAATCTTGTCCAAAACAACTAAGGTATTATTAGAGAAAAGCTTTTAGAGTTCAAAGCAACATATATAGGAGCTTTACTTGAAACCTTACCGTCGTCTGTATCAAACTAATGATTGCATGGATGAAACGGCTCATTTTGAAAACTAATAGACTCTAGGAAGGCGAAATAAGTCTAGTAAGGGGGGGGGGGACCGGGAATTCGGTCCTGGAAACCATCGATGGTCGTAGTAGTGGGGCAGATAAAGTGCATTTTTCGTGAAAATCGTTCACTTTTGTAAACAGTCATTAAAAATGGCACATACACTTATTGAAATCCACTGTTTCCAAAAAGCCCGTTAGCCATTCGAAAATTCAAGATGGCGGCCAAATACCAAGGAAAATGGCCGCCAAAAAATCATTTTCTGCCTGTATCTCCTTAAGTATCAATTTTATGAAAAAACACGTTCAGACTAAAGTTGTAGAAAACTGAATCATATATAGAAAAGCAGTCTACGAAATTCATGCAGTGGTTAACGAGATATACTGAGTTAAAGTAATAACCACAAGGCTGCCATCTTGAAAAAATGGCTGCTAGCGCCAGTTCCCAGCATAGTACTACGTGTTTAGCTCATGGAGAAGTAAGATTTGCAACTAGAAAACTTGCGGTGAATATCTTTGTGTCATGTTTACTAAATAATGTGAAAATGTATGCACTAAACGTAGGTTAATTGCATAAATAAGTAATTAAAAGGATTATTTGGGTTTTGTGCACATTCGTCACATCACACGATATGACCAAGTTCTGTTTACGTATAGTTAACTTGTTGGCCTGTTATGTTGTTCTTGAGTTTGTTGCCAACTACAAGAGCTTGAACAATCAGCCTGAGCTATTACATGCTAGTGCACATATGCAGCTGCACAATGCTGTGCCATGCCCAAAGCTATAGCATTTAAAGCATCCGCGGCATCCAAACTTGCATCCACACTTTGGCAGTTCACGACAACTTTCTGCAATAATGATATCTAATTTGTGACATTAATGCATCAGGACATGGAAGGATCACAGAGGATCACTGACACCAGGCCTACTAAGCTACAGGAATGTAATTACACTCTAACATTCCCTAAGAGCAATGGTTTGCATTTGCATAACCTGTCCTTGAATACAGCGAGCGGCGGCGCCATCACCACATCCCTCGGTAGCGAGTTCCAAACGTTCACCACACGCACTGAAAAAAAAATTTTCTACAGTCTCGAGTGAACCTCGTGCGACCAGTTTTCAATGGGTGACCCCTGGTCATACTGTCCGAACGGAGAGAAAAAAAACGAATATAGTTCACATCATACTGGTTGTGTAATAACAAGTAGGTCAGCACCAGGCCACTCTTCAACCTACGTAGTTCAAGGGAATCCGCTTTCAGGACCTTCAATCTTTCGGAATAGATCAACTTTGATAGACCCGACATTCTTTTAGTGTACGAACGCTGCACCGACTCTACCAGATCAATATCCCCAATAAGATTCGGGGGACCAGACTGGAGATGTGTACTCCAAGATGGGTCTGGCAAAAGCACAGAGGGCTAAAAACAGAGTCCTTCGATCTCCAGACGTGAAACATTGCCTGACAATAGCTGTCCGTTGGCGTGCAGTTTCCACAATGCTTCTGCAGTGGGTCGACCACTTTAGGTTGCTATCAAACCAAACCCCTAGATCTTTGATGCATGAGAAGTGCTGCAGTTTGCAACCTGTGATTTCATAAACCAAACGCTCGTTTGCAGGACCAATATGGAACACGTTACATTTAGTTTCGGCCATCCCAAGTTGCCAAGTAGAAGACCAACACGATAATGCATCTAAGGCAATGGATAACAGTTCGTGATCACGAGAATCAATCACAGAACGATACAGCTTAAAATCATCTGCAAATTTTGGCATATCGATTTCATATCCTGGATCTTGCAAGCCAGAGATATGAATAGAGATGTCGCAAATCTTGCTACTTGCATGCTTGTTTACGTTTGCTGGGGCCAATGGCCAATCTTAGTCTTGGGTGTCCATTCTTACATAGGTGGACATTATCTATGTCTTTTAATTTAGTTTCCGGTTCCTGCCTCTAGGGCATAATAGAACAGTCCATTACCCATAATGCCCTGGCTGTTTCGCGGTTGTCGGGGGCAACCAAAACCGCATAAAAGCAGCGGTCCGACCATGGAAAAATCAGAAAGCCTTCGGGCCAGCCAACTGGCTGGTCCTCCTTCAACCCCTGCTAGGTTTCCTAGTTAGGGGGATTTTGGCTTTAGGCCTTTAGTAGGCCCAATTTTGGTTAGGCTCCTTTCCCCCGACCTAAACTAACCCTATTGACCCTAACTTAACCCTAAAGTTCCCCAGCTTCCCTTAGTTGTTGGTTCAGTCTAATTTTTGCTTAGCTCTCCCACTTTGTTATTTTTGGTCAAGAGAACAACAAAGGGCCGATTACCGATCCATGTGGCACCCCACTCAATACCTTTCTATGTTCTGAAGCCACTCCATTGATTAAGACGGAATGGGAGCAATCCGATATGAAGTCGCATATCCAGTTTAAAACAAAACCACCTATGCCAAACTGGGACAACTTAAAGCCCATTTTTTTTATGTGAAACACAGTCGAATGCCTTAGCGAAATCAATTTCTTTGACATCAGTAGGTACCCACACATCAAATTTTCCAGTCCAATCAGCAAGGGAATGTAAAAGTTGAAGGATAGTAGATCTGCCAGCCTTCAATCCAAATTAATTGCAGTCGGTGAGATTTTGAGTTTGTAAATAAAAAGAAAGTTGGTCGCGAATAATGAGCTCTAAGACCTTGCAAGGAACACATGTGAGAGAGATCGGCCTGTAGTTTCCTGGTTTAGCTGCGTTTCCCTTCTTATAAATGGGGACAACCGAGGCTATTTTCGAGCGTGAAGGAAGCTATCCCGAAGAGAGAGAAGTCCTGAAGAGCGGTTTGCGTAACTCCCGGTAGAAAGCAGCAGATAGTCCATCCGGACCAAGCACTTTGCCCACCATGCTAGCGTTGAAATCAACATTGCAAAAACTACTGCCCGTTAAAGTCGGGAATGCAGAAACGTTTTCATCATCCAACGTAAAATTTCTGTAAAAAAACATCGTTAAGTAAATCAGACTTTGTCAAGTTGCTAGTTTGCAGAATCCCCTCTTGGTAAAGTGGTGGGATGTCCCTAGTTGACTGAGTCTGTCTTTTGAGGTACCGGAACAATGAGGAAATACTTCCCACCGAAATCATATTAACCCTCTCATCAATTTCCAATGTCCATAGTTCGCGTGATAATAACTTACTGCAAGTTGAATAGGCAACCTTCACAAGAGGACAACCTAATTTTTGAACCTATGCCAAAGCCTCCGTTTCTTATAGAATAAGTTGGCTATGTGTTTGCGGTACTGAATTTTCTTTACTCCTTTGACTGGTTTATTTTATGAACAAGTTTCGATTTTCAACAATAAAATTTGTAATGGAAGATTTTTCATAAAGTTTCAAGATCCGTTACTACGCAAAAAATTTATCCCAGTCTAATCTACAAAACTCTTGGCAAAGAGAGTTGTAATTAATTTTGAATTTGAGTTTAGCATTTGATCTAGAAACTTCCAATGGGCGACTTTCGACACAAAAAAAAAGATTGACGGTTTGGTGGTCACCATTCCCGAAATGGTCACCAACTTCAACATTTATCACCAGTCGATACCAAATCCAATCCAAAACCAATCCAATATATTTCTGCCCGTGGTTGGTTTGTCCACAAGCCGTGTGAATCCAGCTGTGGAAACACAATCCAGACAGCTGTGGTCAGACAGCAACTCGCTGCTTCGTTCTAGAGAGGGGCTTCGTTGTATCGACAAACAAATCCCTTGGTTTTGTAAAGTTCAGTTTTGTACCACAATCACTCACACTGGGATCCCGTATAAGCATCCTGCATCCTGCATCCTGCTCACTGCTAGATAACGAACTTGAACTAAAAACTGATGGTAATTCATTACTGGTTACGTATAACGAGGTTCATGGTTGTTCGCCCATTCACTTGAACCCCGATCTGTTTCACAGTACTTACAGACCCAACTCATTCTCTCAGCACCACCCAGCCGGTTAAAATGTGACTTGGATACACTTGCACAACTAATATGAAAACAATTTCTGCACAACTCGGCCGAGCAATGCAGCAATTTGCGAACTTTGGAGAGCTCAACAGCGCAGCGTTTACAACGGTCGACCGCGATTTTCTTTCGATGGGTGAAAGCTAGGTCCAAAAGATGTGCCACAGATCACAGGTCTAGGTCCATCCCCACTCAGCTGGACTTTGTGTTTCTGGTTGGCATACCCTGTAGACTGAATCCATATGCAGCCCTCCTCGTAGACTCCAGAATGAGATCATGTACTTGGATCTAAGTCATGTTCCGTTCTTGGTCAATGGGAATCCGAAGCTGTTGCAGACCAACTTCCCGAAGTATTGTCGAGAACATCTGTGTCATTGGTTTGGACCATTAGGACTTTGATGCCTTCCTTTACAGCAAGACTGGCATGCACAAAGATCCTTGTGTCAACCCCTTCGTTACTCTGATGAGCTACTTCATCTCGACTGCTCGAATGGATGCTGACAGCATCATCGGTTTGGTCACAATGACCACGTTTTGTGTAGACATATGTGTAATTTTGTCTACCAGAAAGTTGAACAGCTCTTGTTTTATTGTCAATTGTCTCTTAGGAAACTGAGGGTGTACAAGGTCCATTCTACATGCTCAAGCAGCTCTACTGCAGCATGTGAAGTGTGCAGTCTACCAGAAGGGCTGCATTTGGAGTCAGTCTACAGGGTATGCCAGCCAGACACATAAAGTCCTGCTGACTGGGGAAGGACCAAGACCAGTGATCTGTGGCACATCTTTTGGACCGAGCTTTCGCCTATTGCAGAAAGTTGTCGTGAACTGACAAAGTGTGGATGCAAGTTTGACTGCCGCGGATGCTTTAAATGCTACAGCTTTGGGCATGGCACAACACTGTGCAGCTGCATATGTGGACTAGCATATAATATCTCAGGCTGATAGTTCAAGCTCTTATAGTTGGTAACAAACTCAAGAACAACATAACAGGCCAACAAGTTAACTATGCATAAACAGAACTTGATCATATCGTATGTTGTGCGAATGTGCACAAAACCCAAATAATCCTTTCAATTACTTATTTATGCAATTAACCTACGTTTAGTGCATACATTTTCACATTATTTAGTAAATATGACACATAGATATTCACCGCACGTTTTCTAGTTGTAAATCTTACTTCTCCATGAGCTAAACACGAAGTACTATGCTGGGAACTGGCGCTAGCGGCCATTTTTTCAAGATGGCAGCCGAGTGGTCATTACTTCAACTCGGTATATATTGTTAACCACTGCATGTACTGAAAAATTCATAGAATGCTTTTCTATAGATAATTTAGTTTTCAGTAGAGGAAAACAGAAGAGCTTTACATTCACTTGTGATGGTGCAAAAGACGCTTAAATTTAAAGAACCAAATTCTATTTGTTTGAACTTTTTAACTCAGGTATAACGACTCACACCAGACTCCCACTAGACTGAGGTAGTTTCACTTTCACCCCTCTCCGATGGCGAAGTAATATATACCAATCTTCCTTTGTCACTCAGAGTATGGAAGGATCTGCCTACAGAAATCAACAACGCCCCTTCTGTTCAAGCACTTAAAAGCCGTCTTTACCAACGTTTCTTAAATTCCTAGTGTGGTTACTCTCCCCCCCCCCCCACCACCTCTCTCCTCCCTCTTTTGTGTACTTTTTTTTTTTAATGATTAGCCTTACATAATTGTGTTTTGTTTTTTTTTGCTTTTTTTGTGTTTGTTTGTATGTGGTTTTGTTTTGTTACTGGGTTAGGTGTTAAGATTGGGATTTCAAGCTCTTTGTAAACTCTGGCGACACCATTTCTTATTTAATTTTTATTGTATTTCGTTTACAATAAACTTTATTATTATTATTATCTATATATATATAATACGCTTAGGTTGGGCAAGCAAATTCATCATTATTATGCACTATAATGAAAGAGGGTATAATGAAAGAGGGCGAGCGACCGACAATGTCAAACAAACAGATTTGGCCTATAACAATCGATATATTGCATTAATAAAGCTAGCTCCTAAGAGCCGACTTGGAAGAGTTTCAAAGTTGGTTGAGTAACAATCACTGCATGCACAACCGTTGTTGGGTTTGTTGGGCTAGGTATCAGAACAGAGAAACGTCCTCCATTGAAAATAAACATTTACTTCCATGACACAAATCAGCAGGGGTTCAAAGAGGGAGCAGAGATGGGGATATTCACACCACACAATAGGGAAAACCGGGGCCCACTACAGTGTTACGCTCAGGTATGTGGGAACCAGCAAGCCGGCGTATGTTACGCCGGGGGGGGGGGGGGTACAGCTAGTTATTATTAAGCTCTGCCACCGCTTAGCCATTAACACCTAACTGCACAACATCTTAATACATCGAAATGCACTCACAACAACAACTAGGTTACTTTATAGATGCGTCAAAAATCAAGTAAGGGTGTATAACTTACCCCAGCCGAGAGCAACGTACAAACAAATACCACTGTTGTCTGAGAAGAGGGCGAGGAAAATGAGGTTGTGCAAGTAGAGGCCTTCCATCAGAATCCAGCAGTAGTTCGCCATTAAGAAATAATGCCACATGGATGTGACTAATTTACATTCCCAACCCTGAAAAAAGAAAATGATAAAAATTACTGAATTGGGTGTTTAAATCAAGGCAGTGATAATGGTAGAACACCCCTCTCTCTTCCACCCCGTCTAATTTATGTACAACACAAACTTAGAAAGTCAGATTAAAGACATTTGCCTGCTAAGGTTATCTCTGGAAGCAAGGGAGAATAAATAGTACAGACAAACATATCTCGTGAGACAATCTGTAATTTTAACGAAATCGGCAAACCACCAAATGATAAGTAAACGACGCTGAGGGAACCGCTCTGAGGCAACTTAGTTTGTCTGCATGGAGCTAGGTGGATCAAGCTAAAGTCACATTGCTTTATTTAGGGGCATTTATTCAATTCACTACCATACCTTCTTAAGCTCTACCAGTTGGCAGGCGAGCAATCAACACCGAAAAATCATTAAACCTGGACCAAAATGGCGTAAAGGTAACTTGTGACTCAGTCTCGTCCCTAACATAAGCTAATCCACTGTGTCAACCAGCTAATCATTACCATCCGTTGATACAGGGAGTATTTTTGGTGCATTGGCCGGGAATCGAACCCGGGCCGCCCGCGTGGCAGGCGAGCATTCTACCACTGAACCAGCGAACAGAACTTTATATCAGATGTATATTTAGTGTTTATTTTAATTACCTTACCATAAGTTTTAATGCTCCTCAAAAGTCTGGGTACAATACTCACTGGGATAAACTTAAGACCCTTTGCCTTTTGACGTGACGTACTGTTGCTCTTTGCTGGTCTTTTTCTTATTTTAGCTTTTTATTAAGTAGGCTTAAGCTAAGTATCACATTTATTTTAATAGGGTTTCGTTTGCTCCAGCAGTTAATAATTTACATTTAGTTATTTATAGCCTCTTAGACACAGTAAAGACGTGGGTCTTTGCCACCGACTAAAAATAAAACGGCACATTAGCCACCGCTGGTTGGGCTGCTGCCTCCAATAATTCTTACATTGTTTACAGCAACTGCTGTTCAAGGTGTATTCCGTATCATAAAATCAAGAAGCCGACCGTCTAAAGACGGATGAATTTATATTAGATAAATCTACGACAATCTCTTCTCCCCGATTATGTCTTTCTCCATCCAATTTTTCCTCTCCCCCGAAATCCTCTCCAAATGTAATGTACGCACTTTTAAGCAACGAACTTATTCCGATGAATTTTAGGTTATCATTTGGCATGATATTTATTTAACAGTAAAAGAGCACCAGTTACGCTGGGTTAAATTTGTTGCAAGTAATTTGTTGGTAAGAGCACTTTACCAAGCGATAAGCAGGCAACAACGACCGAGCACGCCGTGATTGTTGCGCCAACAACTCTGAAATAATTCAGTTGAGCATTGGAAATCCACATCTACGAAATAAACTAGGGCTGTCGTCACTTCCGCTGTCGACGTAATGGAGCGGACGCCATTTTCTTTGCTGTTTGGCTGTTTTGCCAAAAAGGGTCGACCTTTGAAAGTTGTGATAATATTCAACCAGGGAAGGGCTAACTGAGCCAAATCCCTCAGTAAAGTTTAAAAAAAATGCCTTGTAATTTATAAACAATAAGCGGCAGCTGCTTGTGGTTTGTACCATTGGAAAGCTGGTAAAAAAAAACTTTCAAAATAGTGTATTCAAATGTCAAAATCGGTCGACAAGTGAAAATATCTTCAATTTAGTTTGGTTTGGTCAAAATCTATCTGGATTTTGTCTACTGTAGTCCCGATTTCTACCGATAGTGCAAATGTCGGTAAAAAATTACATGATGCATTCTGAATCGGTAAATCGGGATCAGCCAAGTCTTACAAAATATGCTTTTAGTTGCTTACAGTTAACAGATTAGGAAAATGTAAGCACTGGAACGAATATATTGAACACGGGAAGCCCAAAGTGCACAAGAGAAGCCCAAAGGGTAGTGTTGACTTTGACATGTGCACTTTGGGTATCTCTTGTTCAACATGCACATGTCTGCTAGTGAGGCCACAATGATGGTTTTATTCACGGCCATGGCTGCAATTCACAACACGTCGTCACTTAAGTTTAACACTGTAAGCTTTTAAGGGAAACAGGATTCTTTCATTTTGCGTATCATCAAAATCAACAGAGACAAAACCTTTAGCCTGCCAGCAATGCCACATTCCGCGCGACCAGACATAGGTTGAACGCCATCAATGATAAACGAGTTTGTTTTGATGATAAATCAAGTTTATATCCGATTGTTATCCGATTGCATCCTGGGAACGTTAGTACCCTGGGCTTTTCTGATGATGTATGTGTAAGCATTAAACTGCAAGCCAAACAATCACCAATAATGATAGTTTTTAACATTAATCAAAAGATTCAGAAGGTTGACAAAGCTGCCTCTGGTATAAAACTTGACGACCAACGGAGATGTTGAGGTGCACACCTCTATCCACGTACCGCAACAGCGATCTCGAATATAATCTAAAAGCCTTAACCGTCACATTATTGCAGGTCGAAATGTGTTAATCTTTAGGCCTAGTTTTAGCGTTTATGCCTAATCTTTAGCATACTGTTTTAATTTTAATTTTTTGAATTGCGTTAGAAAGTAGGTCTTTTACATTAATGCAAGAAGGTGTCGGGACTTCACGTTTCTGTAACAACGAGGAATCCAAAGATGATTAGACGTAGGCGTGTTATTGTTTTCGTATTGCAGTAGAAACACGTCAACGGCTGTATACTATTCGTTTTATAAAAGTACTTCGCCACGTAGCGGCAATTTCAGGTTTCGTATTCGGGAATCCCATCGCTAGTGCAAACGCCACTTTCGGTGCCATGTTGAAGGGAATTCCTCCAAGCATTCTCTTTTCAAATGAAGCTAAAGTTCATTTGATTACCAGCAGCACGGTGTGTCGTCCAAATTTCTTAACTATTCACGATTCCAAATTTACTATAGTGAGTGTTATATCGCAAAATTCGAAAAAGTTTAATTTCTTCCACAATAATTGATCGATTTACAGAAAATTTGAGCTCAATAATGCTTTTGCTGTTTTCAAGTGATGTGGCAAATTTCATTCCATTTTGACCGTTCGTTCGGTCTCCACCGAGACTAAAAAAGTGCAACCAACCAACCTTTTTGCAATTTGGTGTCTCTTATAAGCTTCGCTCCACCCATAAGTCACGATTTGGTAGCCTTTCTAACTCGAAAATGAAACATGGAACCATTCGTCGTCGCATTGACCCATCGACCCTCAGTCAGGTGACAGCAATAAACTACAAGACAGCCTTATTTCGAACACGACGCAGAAGATATTAAGATAGGTTGAAGCTCTAATCACGGTTTTTCTGAAGCTTATTTTGTAGAATTGTAGCACTGACAAGGTAAGTCACGTTATACAATAAATAATGGCAAATAAATTCAATGGAAAAAAAACAGCCCCTTGTTTCTTATCTCGTTTCTGATTGGTAGATGGGCGAGTCGTTTGCAGTGTTCAGTTCATAGTCCTGTCGCCCCAGTTACACTCATTAGCCTACCTCAGCGAGCTCGGTTTGTTTGTTCATATGGGTAACTTGCCTGCAGTAATTTGGGTGCTAGCCAACAGTCTGAGATAAAGCCAGTTCACGGCTTTGTTACGCGAAATCTCCCACGAACTAACTAAATGCAAACCTATTTATGTTGCCTTTTGGACTTTTGTCAGACTGCCTGAGCAGGGAATCGAACCCACGACCTTTGGTCTGTTGTGGGTTCGATTCTCCGCTCAGGTAATCTGACATGTCAGTCCAAAAGAGAACGAAAATTGGCTTGCATCTGTATTTATTTAACTCTTGTTGAGCATTTGGCTTTCAGTCTATAATCTCGCGACCTACGTGGTTAGTACAGCCAACAGGCTGATATAAAGCCAGATCAGGAAATTCTTACGCGAAATCTCTCACGGCCTACGTGGTTAGTACAGCCAACAGTCTGATATAAAGCCAGATCAGGGAATTCTTACGCGAAATCTCTGACGACGTACGTGGTTAGTATACAGCCAACAGTCTGATATAAAGCCAGATCAGGGAATTCTTACGCGAAATCTCTCACGACCTACATGGTTAGTACAGCCTACAGTCTGATATAAAGCCAGATCAGGGAATTCTTACGCGAAATCTCTCACGACCTACATGGTTAGTACAGCCTACAGTCTGATATCAAGCCAGATCAGGGAATTCTTATACAAAATCTCTCACGCCGACCTACATGGTTAGTACAGGCAATAGAGTGATCCGTCATAACCAGGTCAATTTTCGAAGCGTCCCCGTTCCCCATGCCTACATTTGCAGTGGTAACTTTTTTTAAGCGTATGAAATTAATTTACGGAGTGCTTCGTATATCGGCACTACCACGAGAGGCCTAAATTCAGGCCTAAATTCTCAGAGGCCTAAATTCAGGCCTAAATTCATCTTCAGCGCCGCCAACCCTGCAGGATAATTGCCTAGCAGGGTCGATTTTACATGAGGTTGTCACACCCCAATGTTTGGCCCGTTGGCTAAACGGTTGGAAAATTAAGGCGTATTTTGTTTTTACTATAAAACTAGTAGATCATGCCACCTTGCCAAACCGATACAGTTCAAAATTACGTTTGCCAAAAATTCCATTAGAATCTTGTTGGCTTTAAAGCTGTATTAAAGAACTACATCTCAACCTGATAGGTTATTTATTCTACGTACAACACTGAAACTACCTCTATATCTTGTTGACTCTTCTGCAACTAACAGCCCCGCCTCGACACTGTATATAAGAACGACAGCCAAACTAAGTAAGTCGTCATCAGCTGCACTGTCGACAAAATGGAACGAAGTTATTGCAAACAACCCGTGTTGCATTGGTGACAGCAATGTGGATCACCTTTTCTGTTGTGTCATCGAATCTTGTTTTGTTGTCCATTTGCTTTCGTAGCGCGTCGCTGGATGGCGTTGACGGCGGTGAGTATACTGGTGAGCAAATAGGTGAGCAGCTCACACGACCTGTGCATTTTGCCCCTTGATTATGTCCGATTTTTAATTTTCTTTGTTAAAACCACCTTTGGGTGTAACGCTATCAATGTACAAAATAAGGTTTAAATTGATGCAGTGTTTATTTCGTCATCGGATACAATAGTTTCATTGGTTGGATTCATAAGCGAAGCGAAGTGAGGCCGAGACTCCGCTCCAAAAATAACCTAGTAGACATGTGCAAAGAGTCGGAAAATTTAATAAGTCGGCAAACTGGTTTGAACTACAACTTTTAGCCATCCTGACATCTTCGATGCCTAGTAACACGTGGAAATTCGGGGGAATAAAACGTATTTTTGACACGACTTAGAAAACTATTTTAAATATTTTCTCTTTAAAATGTTAAAAGTTTTTTTTTTGTCTTGAAGGGGAAAAAAGGAAAGAAAAAACGAGTGCGGGCTGCAAAACGACCTTCGTAAAACATCAACGTTGTGTTACACACACACGACAAAGAAGATCCCGATCGATTTGATAGCAGATGTAGCCCTCACGACTGCCAGAAGTGCAACAACAATTTAATTTCCGAGCTTTGTGTCTAAATTTTCCGTCAAAAACGTCAGGTATGGGGAAAATCAAAACAGATAACGTGACAGTGCTAAACTGAATAAAAGGAAGTGAAATTCAGCTGTTAAAATGATCGACCGTCCGGCAGAGCGGATCGCACAATATGGACCGTTCCTAATCCTGGGAGCTCAACGCTCAATTAACGGGACCCGAAAAGCTTTCAACGTTTCCTGCATTCGTCTCTAGTTAGCGTGACGCAAAATCGAAGCCCGATGTAATTTGAAAGTCATATCAAGCACATACCTAGTGTAAACTGACCTAGATCGGTCTAACTTATCCAACCTAGCCTATAGAGCAGCGTCAAGTGACGTCATATTGGCTACGAGATACAATTTGGATGTAATAACTACAAGGTACACTAGATTAAAATGCAACGGAAAAAACGGCACTTCTAGTCAAGACAGTGCTTTGAGAGCGGATTTCTTAGGCTTAAAAGAACGTTGTTTTTTCCAACAACAAAAATCGCGCGTTATAGGCTTAAGAAATTCAGTCTAATAGCATTGGCTTCAATAAGACGATCTTCCTTTCTCCCTCCAGTGCTCCTTGCAGCTAACCCAGTTACTGGTCCACCATAGAGTTATACACAATAACACTACGTCGTGTCACTGCCCTATCGGTCTGTATGAAAGACGGCTTGCCACCAAACGAAAGTTTGCAGCATCTAGCGCTACCTCTGCAGCGCTTGCTCGCAGCGAGCAAAGGAATGCACAAAGAAATATCTTTTAACAAGCGGCCACGTGCCTACGTAATTATTCAGTAAAAATGTATTAGGCCCTCGTACAGTTGGAATCAAGCAAAAAAGATGAACGGTATCACTGCCACGAGAGCGCCACGGCAGAATATGAAGAAGCTGAAATGGCGCCATCTAGTGGCAGTCATCTCGTTAATCTTTACGTTTGCTCCCAGGTGCACGAGGACGTCCCGAATATGTACTCGATGATTAAGGAGGTACGTGGCTTGTTTGTTGTGTTAAAAGATATTTATTGGTGCATTTCTTTGCTCGCTGCGTGCAGGCGCTCGAGAGAACTCGATAGTGCTAGATGGCGCTAGATGTTGCAGACTTTCATTTGGTGGGACAACCCGCCTTTAAAGGACTGAAGATATCTTCGTGGCATTGAGATTTGTGGACGAATTAACACCTCCTAAACGTTTTCCGAATCCCTCCCCGTTTAACGATCTGACAATGGAGTGCCCCACGAAAACGTGCAACTATTTTCGGACACACCATCTCCCACCTGTATAGAATACACACACAAAAATAAAAATAAAATGAAACCAAATGATCCAAAAGACCAGAGTGCTTAAAGCCATGTTCATACTACCCGGGGGAGGGGGGGGGGGGGGGAGGCTCTTCCGAGTTTTTTGCATATTGTTTTCCATTGGCTGTTGATTTTGCTGGTGCCACTGACGTCACAATGCACGGGAAAACGACTTAATGAACTGGGGAAGGACAACCTTCCTGTATAGGCCTACTATCATTCCACTCGACCTTGATACTACCTGCTCCGATATTATGATCTTCCTCGACTTCTCTTTCCTGATTTCCTGCAACTTGAGCAATGCGAACACTCTTACTCCTGTTTTGGAGTCAGCAGGACAGGTTTGGCGCCGAAAAGAGACTAATGAAAACACAGCCAATGATAGCGGCTGTCACAGTACGCAGCCCTCTTATTTCAAATTCAGTTTGTTCGACAGGCACGAGTTGTTCTGGAAATGCTTTGTAAATTATTATTCTGTATTTAGGATAGAAGATGAGGAGGCAGGACGAACTGATACAAAAGTTGCTAACGAGCTATTAATAAGCTGTAAAGAGTTGTAAAAGTTTATAGGATGGAATCTAGTGACGAGGTCGTTGAAACGAATGTGGAAAAACCGGAGACAGTTTATGAAAATCAGTTGGAAAATAAAAAGCAACATGACAAGGTGACAGCAAAAACAGCAGTGGTTAGTAAATCAAAGAAAACAGGAGATTAAAGAGAAAGTAACAAAAATGGCGAAAAAAGAAAGGAATGTGTTAGGCCCAATGACGGCAGGTTTTGTCGAGCTATCGGAAGTAAAAGAAAATGTTTCAAGGCAGGGCATCGGAATGATCCAGGATTGGAGAGGTATGAGTAGCAGGTGATATTGAAGGTATAGGTTTTTTTTTCGGGAGAATGGTGTGTTGATCAGGAAATGGGATGCTACGAATGGGGCCAAGGTTTGCGTTCAGTACTGGTACCCAATGCACTCGTGCACGGCACAGTTAGTCAAGCTGGCTCGTACCAATGCTCATTTTGGGCATATGGCTAAAAAAAAGGACTGTTTCACGTTTACAGGATTTGTTTTACTGGCCAGGTACGTACAAACAGGTGGAAATAGGCGAAACGGTGCGAAACGGTGTGAAGAATGATAAAGGCTTAAAAAACGGGGAAAGAAAAGATGATCTTTGTGCCAGTGGTACAAGAACCATTCCTAAGAATGGTATTGATTTTGTAGGTCGTACACAACAAATGGAAATAAATTTGTGCTGACGATGCTAGTAACGAGATATCTTCTAGCTGCGGCTGTGAAAGAAGCCAATTTATAGACTGTTGTAAACGAGCTTCTGGTAAGTTTCTCGAGGGTAGGGTCCCCGGTGGAGCTTCAGTCCGACCTTGAGAAACCTTTTGTGTCAGAGTTTACCACACATTTCTTGGAAAGATGTGGTGTATACACATTATTAACAGTTCGCCATATCATCGGTAGTGTGGAATGGTTAGGTTGGAATGTTTGTGCTCAGTACAGGTTTGAGGTGGTGAGCAGGCTCAAGATTAAGTATAGTTTTTAGTTATATTAGATACAGCGAATGACTCAAGGTCTGTAGGTTCTTGTAGCTAGCAAATGAATAAATAAAAAAATATCGTCCACAATCACAGGCTGTTGAGAGGATGCATAGGACATTAAAGGACATTATCAGGGCCTTAGTGACAGAGTACCCTGACGAGTGGGACGATGCCCTGGCACCTGCAATGTTTGAAAATCGTTCAACTGCTTGTGAAACTACGAATTTCATTCCGGCGGAATTGGTTTATGGGGGGAACTTGCGAACGCCATTGACACATAACATTACAGTGGATAGGGAAGGAGGTCAATGTTTGTCCTACTGTGATTGACTGTGTGGAGGAACAGCTGAATGAGTAGGAGAATATAAAGAAAATGGCGAAAAAATGCAACAATGGCAGCACAAGAAAGAAATTAGGTGTATTATGGCAAGCATGCTAGGTTGAGAGAGAATGAGACAGGAATTTGTAGTGAGCTCGCCATGAAAATGGACAGAAAGAACAAGTTGGAAGATTTCTGGAAAGTTCCTTATGAGGTGTTGGAAAGAGTAGGACCTGTGAACTAATACGCTAAAAATAGGGAAAAAGAAGGATAAGGTAAAAACTTACCATGCTAACCTCATGAAATCATTTTTTGCTGAAGTCACAACACTAAATTTTTTATATATTAATAATAATAATAATAATTTATTTTCAATTTGCAACCCGAAGTACAAAAAGTACTTGTATGGGTACTTGTATGGGTACAAATAAGATTGGAATTCAGGAGAAAGGAGTAAAAGTGAAAGGGAAAAGGCAAGAATGGATTTGGAGTTGCAAACATGGGATGCTGGAGGCAATAATGCTCAGTGGGAAAAGAAGCACGCCATGGATTTGGGGCATAAAGTGTGAGAGGTATGTAGGTGGCCGGCAGATGCCAAAGTGCGAGCAATAGTGGAATTACCTGTTCCAAAAAACAAAGAAAGACATTAAGTCTGTGTTAGACTTGACAGTTTTTTACTAACACTATGTCAGAAACTATGCTGAGTCAGTTTTACCTTTATTGACAAAGTGCGAGCAATAGTGGAATTACGTGTTCCGTAAAACAAAGAAAGACATTAAGTCTGTGTTAGACTTGACAGTATATTACTCACACCTACTCAGAAACTATGCTGATTAGTTTTACCTTTATTGACAAAGTGCGAGCAATAGTGGAATTACGTGTTCCATAAAACAAAGAAAGACATTAAGTCTGTGTTAGACTTGACAGTATATTACTCACACCTACTCAGAAACTATGCTGATTAGTTTTACCTTTATTGACAAAGTGTCAAAGTGTGAGCAATAGTGGAATTACGTGTTCCAAAACACAAAGAAAGACATTCAGTCTGTGTTAGACTTGACAGTATCTTACTCACACTACGTCAGAAACTATGCTGAGTCAGTTTTACCTTTTATTGACAGGTTAAAAAACGGGTCTCCTGAAAGGGTGGTCTGGGATGAATATTGTGAGGTGGCTTTTGCCAAGTTAAAGCAAATTCTTGCTTCTCTTTAAGTGTTGGCAGCACCTAGATCAGACAAAACCTATACAATAAGCAAACTGATGCTTCTCATCGGGTGTACCTTTAGTTCGTGACATATAGAGGAGGAGGAGGATAGTTTAGAGCATCCGGAGTTGTTTTTGTCTAAAAAACCTAAACAGGATGAAGGGTGCAGTACAATAGAGAAGGAGTGTTTATTAGAGATTATTTGTAGGGTCAAGAAGTTAAACCCATTTATAGCTTGGCGACCTTCATGTTGCAAATGAACCACAATCCGTTGGTCTGGTTAAAATCGCAGCGAAATAACAATGGTAGTTTACTTAGGTGGTCGTAATTTCTACAACATCTTTCATTCATCATTGCGAACATAGAGGGGGTAGAAAATGGAAACGCAGATGCCCTTAGCAGACTTGCACTGGGAAAAGGGTACTGTGTGTTGCTCGGCTGATGCATGTGTTTTGCTGGGGGAAAGGTTGGGAAGAAAATGCCGTATATACTGAGTGCAGGGGGGGGGTGGGGTTTGTCTTGCCAGTGTGATTTTCTCCAGTGGTGAACTGTTGAACTGTTTAGTACAGCTGGAGTTTGGAGCTTTTGTGTGGTGTTGTGTGTCGGTTTGATGGGGTAGGAGCAGAAGAGTTAGAAAACAGAAACAGTAAAACCTATTAGTTGGCTTTCATGTAGAATGTGGAAAGAATAGGTGGATGAATTGTTTCTTAAACAGAGTGGTTACCAGAGTGCTAAGGTATGAAATCTTGGTACGTCATATTGGTGTTGTCAGTGGGGAAATGTGGTTGTGTGGGTTCTGTTGTCGTGTTGTAAATTGTAGTGAAAGTGTGCCGAGGGTGATAGGCGGTGATCATTCCTAGGCTTAATGTTGTGCATGCCTGGTGATATCCACTGTGCCTGATCGCACCGAGATTCTTTTTGAGAAACAATCTGTGCAAAGGGTTGGAGGTGTAGAACTAGCACCTGCAAGATAATTGCGAAATTATTCTAATAGGTGTGTTCGGCTCGAACGACAGACAAGAGACTGTTGCAAAAGAGAGAACGTGAAACGGATAGAATACCATATGCGTTCGATGGTAGGTGACTGTTGCGAGCAGGTTGGCGGGAAGAGCCCCGTAAAAAGGGCAAGGCTAGCGCCAAAAAGAGACCCATGCAAAGACAGTCAATAAGCGCGGGTGTCTCGCTACGCAGCCCTCCCATTGCATATTCGGTTTGTTCGACAGGCAAGAGTTGTTTGTAAATAGTTTGCAAATTGTTTAGAAGTGAAATGAAGTAAACCGTTTTACAATACATCTCCGTGTTGAAATCCTGAATTTATAACCTGCTTTTCAACAACATTGTTCTTATGTTAAGTGATTGTTGAAGTGATGATACTCTCTAAATAAAACCAAAATAGGCGGTTTCCCCCAAATGATGTGACTGTCCGTTTGTACATTTACGAAAACCACGATATTTATTTTGTGCGGTCTTTTTTTTTCTTACGTTCAAAAGGAAAGGGGAGAGTAGTCACTTGGTGTGAATTCTGATACCTATTCCATTACTCAGCCTAGTGCTACCAACTATCTACCCACCTTGTACTGCTTCAACTGGGAGAGGGGTGTAGTGAGCGATAGACCCTCTGAAACGAGGAGGCATGAGGCTCAAGATTCACGAAGAAAACAAAATTGCAGCAAGCTTGTGGTTTCAACGAACTACTGCAAAATCGGCTCCAAGGCATGTTTAGTCATTAGGGGAAAGGGAGGGGGCTCACCTAGACCTCATAATTGTTCAGTTGTAGAGGGCAGGAAACATTTTGTCCTTCCTGCCCCGTTCCCCTTTCATCGCCCCTCATTTGGAAAAGATTAACTGTGGTACTGCCCTGATTTTTGGATGACCCCTTGAAGTTTTGTGTAGTGCTAGCTATAATTCACCCGTTTCTTGCTCCGTCCGTCCATTGGGAGCGTGATCCTTTCCCGTTCTCATTTCGTTGCCCCTCATTTGGAAAAGTTCAACTGTGGCACTGCCCTAATTTTTGGATGACCCCTTGTAATTTTGTGTAATGCTAGCTAGTTTCACCCGTTTCTTGCTCCGCCCGTCTATTGGAAGCGTGATCCTTTCCCATTCCCACTTCGTTGCCCCTCTATTGGAAAAGGTTAACTGTGGCACTGCCCTGGTTTTTGGATGACCCATTATGGTTTTGTGCAGCACTAGATAGTTTAACCAGTTTCTTTTTCCGTTCGTCCATTATAGGACTGTGATCCTTCCCCGTTCCCCGTTTGTCGTCTCTCATTTGGAAAAGGTTAACTGTGGCACTACCCAAGTGGTTTTTGGCTGACCCATTATGGTTTTGTGTAGCGCTAGCTAGTTTCACTCGATTTTTTTGCTCCTTCCGTCATTGGGAGCGTGATCCTTCCCCGTTCCCCTCTTCGTCATCCCTATTTGGAAAAGGTTAACTGTGGCACTGCCCAAGTCTTTTTTGTATAGCCCATTATGGTTTTGTGTAGCGCTAGCTAGTTTCACCAGTTTATTGTTCCGTCCGTTCATTAGGAGGGTGATCCTTCCCCGTTCCTCCTTCG
>JAHWFP010033764.1:54064-84240 GCA_023313725.1 Lithobius niger | reverse complement strand
TCCAGTGTGTTCTGTTCAAATAATTGAATTGTTGTGTTTCTACATGACCGGTGTTTGAGCTGCTGTAATTCATGAAAATTGTTGATCGTTTTGTAAGTCAAATGCTTGCTTCCGTCGATAAATAAATGCAACTTATTCTTCTGTTCCCGTCGAATTTATTTATGGACTTAACTAGGAGTTAAGCAGTCTTTGCTTTAGTCGACTGGTGGCAGCGTATCAGAAGGAGGTTAGATGCTCTCGGATGCTCAACATTAGGGAGTAAACTTCTCTAGCTACATGTAGTGAGTTAGCTACATAGACAGTGCTTAACAGTTACTCTGAAGTTGTAGTAAATTCCTCACGCCTCAGAAAGACAGACAGTATAGATTTTAGATCTCTCTTAACTCTGAAACAGAAGAGGCTGTTTCATGGATTTAGAATTCCACGTCAGAATCAATGTAGCTGCAAACAAATTAACTTTTCAGTTAACTGAATATAGTAGACCAGCCTGAAGCAATGCACCCTTGCCTAGGTGTAAATAAACCCAAAAAGGGCAAATCAACTTAATTGTTGGCCCTTTAATTTAATACCAGTTACTGTAACATCTAAAAGTGAAACTCATAGCCTAAGTCACCTGAAGAGTAAATTGTAGTATTTCCTAGACTTTTTCTATACATAACGAAGTTGTAAAACGTAGTGTCGACTACTTATGTTTTCCATGGTCTGCCACTATCTGTAGCTGCATGTGACCCAGGTTGCAGCATTATTGATATCTCCTGTTCCTCAAACTGTCTTTCCCCAGTTTAAAAATTTCAACCAATTATCAAACTGTCTGACCCTATCAACAAATTCTTCTCTTGTCAACACTATCACTACTTTAAAAATTGTAAATTGATTTGTGGCACCTGGAAAATTTCTTCAACCTTGATATGAGTGCCACGTATACTTAAACGTGACTCACGACGCCCTGCACCGATTACCTTTATTCTCGTGCCGTTAGAAACATGTATGGTTAATATTTCATTGATCCAGAACTGCCAACACCAAACCCGACCGAACAATATTATTCATAATCAAGAGGCTAGACAACAGGCAAGAAGCAAGAGAATTTAGCAAATTGTAATCAAAAATAAAGAAGTATCATTGAAACAGTAAGTATGAACTATGAAACTGTACTTTCTAAATGTAATTTCTTAATTTTTATCTTTTGTGTAAAATAGGTGAAACTGTACTTTGGTGACCGAATTAGGTCTTCCACAGTGATGTATATTTTCTCTTCCTTCGCTCAGTTTAAACATGACAACATACAATTTTTAATGGGGTGTGTGAAAAAAGTGCATATAATACAGGGTGTTCGGAAATTGGTGTCAAATATTTTGAGGGTCCGCTGTGTGATCAAAGATAAGAAGAAAAAGTCCTATAAACATGGGTCCGGAAATGCACCAGTCTTTAGTTACAGCCCCCCCCCCCCAGGTTTGGGGTAAACAGTTCTTAAATACCTCGTAATGATTCACCGTTTCCATTCCAAACTCAGGATATGTGCCATATCATACCTGGTATTTCAGTACTTCATAATACAGTATTGGGTCGCACAACTTATCAGAGGGAGAGGTAATTTTCTTATGGGGGGGGGGGATCAAACGTGGGGGAAGAGAGGAGTAACTGCTTTGGTCTTGTACTTGAATGAAACAAATTGTAGAAAAAACACATCGTGTGATTGAAAACAATCGAAAGTAGTACTGTACTTTCTTTCATTACGTGTAAAGACCAAGTAGGTTACATCGTTTTCCTCGTTTGTGGGCCGCCCCCCTCCAAAAAAAAAACAACTACTGTACGTACATCTCTGTGGAGAGCACCAAACATTATCAATCGGGTATCCTCGCCATTAAAAGTGAGGGATTTAATGTGTTTGTTTTCTACTCTTCAAGCAAAGAAGCTTAAAACGTAAAAGTGGGGGAATCCTTAGAATTCGGATGATCACTTGTTTCATTGGCCGAAGCGGCGAGAACAACATTACTGTACTCAACCCACACATTTGAATTTGGTTGCTTATTTGTTTGTTTGTTTGTTGCCTTTGTCTAACGCTCCAGCTTCCACAAAAATCATCGCATAAACTTGGTTTTGATTTGGAGGTAAATCTCCACCTCAGATTCTTTGTAGTTTTAAGTGTTAAGACAAAAATCCTTGAAAATCCAACTTCTAAAAAACAATAACTTAGAAGTCTTAAAAGTTACATTACAGCGGGCAAGCTCTGCCATTCATTAGTTGCTATCCCCGTGTTACGATCTCCCTTCCAGAATGTAATAACATTTATTGACTCCTCTCTTCCCCCACGTTTGATCCCCCCCCCCATAAGAAAATTACCTCTCCCTCTGATAAGTTGTGCGACCCAGTACTGTATTATGAAGTACTGAAATACCAGGTATGATATGGCACATATCCTGAGTTTGGAATGGAAACGGTGAATCATTACGAGGTATTTAAGAACTGTTTACCCCAAACTTGGGGGGGGGGGCTGTAACTAAAGACTGGTGCATTTCCGGACCCATGTTTATAGGACTTTTTCTTCTTATCTTTGATCACACAGCGGACCCTCAAAATATTTGACACCAATTTCCGAACACCCTGTATATTAAAAAAACAGTGAAGTTTGTTCTTCAGGAAAATGATTCATGTTGGCAGGAATATTCACATGTTATTGATAACACGGTGGGATTTGTATAACCGGAAACCATACGCTATTTATTTGCATAAATAGGTTTTGTCGAATTCATTAAAATGGCAAAAGTAGCCATCCAAAATAGGAAAGTTGAGGGATGGGAGCGTAGAGCAAAGTCACGATTGCAATGGTGCAATAAGTGCTACCGAATTTTTTATTTTAGCCGACCGCTCTGTAAAGAGAAACGGTGACATGCATGCTTTTAACAGCCAATGCTAAAAAATAACGCTGAAAAAAGATAAATACAATAACTAATACTGGATTCCATAATATTCAGTACAAAAAAACGGGGAAAAATGCTTGATGGAGGGGGTTGACTCAATGAATTAGTTACAAATTTGTTAGGGGGGGGGGGTGAAGTCGAGGATTTACGATTATGTTTACATAAAGCCAGATGAACTAATCTTATTCTTGAAGTGAATGGAAAATTATATCATTCTGCAGGTACAATCTCGCAGAGAAAAAAACCAACAGATCCTCTTTTTTAATATCGAGCCTCTTATCTCACCACATTTAACTGGAATGACTCTATTTTCACACTGTAATGTATCATAATGTAAATATTTCAAGTATTGTCATATTTTTCACCAAAATAAAAAAAAAACATAGGCTAATTGAATTCAAATAAAATTAGGTGTTCTGCTTTGAATTCATTTTTAAAACATTTGCCCTAGCAGAAAGAATAAAAAATTTCTTTTCTACTGTTTGGTGACTTAAGAAATTCGCCCAAAACCAAAAATGGTATAGAAGCTGTCAAGCTTTTAAAATGGTTGGCTTACAGATTTCAGTAATGCCTTAAGTTGGTGAAACTTAAATACTGTGCAACACAATTCAAAACAATCTTCCAGGAAAGAACGACTTTTAGATTTACGTTTCAGATCAATGTCCAAAAAATATTATGAAAGCGTAGATGAATAAGCTCTTCCTGTTTCAGTAACGGTCTTCGTCTTCTTTACGTTTTCCTGCAACCTACAATCTAAATTAGAAAATCAATATCCCCGTAAACCCTCGCCCGTTTTTTTTCTTTTACGAACTTAAATCTACAAATAAAGCATAGAATGCATGTACAAACTTTGACGTCTGATTCACGTCATGTTTTTCACTTTTGCTTGATTAACTAAACAGTGATTTGGATCATCAACACTATCGACCTAATGATGTCATTAATTTTGTTCATTTAAAATCAATATCGCGAACACCCGTTCCACAATTGTATTGAAACAAATAAACCATAGAATTCGTGTTCGAAATTCGATATCTGATTCACGGCATGTCTTTTGCTTTTGCTTAATTAACTGAACTATGATTTGAATCATGAACACTATCGAGCTAATGATGTCTTTAATTTTGGCCATTTAAAATGAATATCGCCGAAACCCTTTGCCCCATTTTATTGATTTGCAAACTGGAATCTACAAAATAATAAAGCGTACAATGCACGTACAAAATTTGATGCCTGATTCACGCCATGTCTCTCGATTTTGATGAATTAACTAAATTATGATTTAAATCACAAACACGATCGAGTTATTGATATCACATTAATTTTGATCTTTTAAAATCATTATCCCTTAAACCCTTATCCCCATTTTATTGATTTTCGAACTTATATCTATAAATAAAGCATAAAACGTATGTGGAAATTTTAAATGAATTGGACACCGGGTTTGAAAGTTATAGTGGTGACTTACTTGGCTGATGACAGACACTAAATAATGTATAATGATGAATATTTAAATTAATCAGTTTTTTATTAGAAAAATCCGTTTTATTTAAAAAACTAAACACTTTTAATAAGCAACTCAATTTAATTGACGTTAATATAATTGTGACAACAAGAAAAAATTTAATTTTTGAAGGAAAACGTTAAAAAATTACTTCGATTAAACTGTCAATTTTGCAAAAAAGCTAAGTGCAGTACTTCTGATCGCTTCTCCGTTTATTAAACAATGTCACGATCACGGGAGAACGTGAATTGGATGTGGGAGAAGGGGAGGGGAGATGGCGGTAAATAAGCTATTTGTTCTCCCTTTTAAGTAAAATTATCGATTGACATTGAATCATAATCGGACTGGAAATATCGCAAATTTAGTTCATTTTGTTGGAATAGGCCCATTAGGCTTTTTTATTCGCACACTGATGGTAGAGTTTTTTATTATTATTATTGCAGGTCTACTAAGATTAAAATAAACAATTCTGAAGCAAAACATAAATTTAAACCTACAGAAATAATTTTATTAGGAGAAACCACAACGGAGAGCTTATTAACACGTTCAAAATACCTACTTTAGGACTCGATAGAAATCTGGAATCACATTGTCGTTTTGTGTACTGTATTGTACGAATAATTTAAAGACAAATGTGAAATAGCAGTATAAACTGTTTGCCTAATTTTCTGCTCTTGTGCCCACACATCTTAATTATGGCAACAATAATGTGTCACATACAGGACGGTGGTAAACATTTGTGGGCATCGTACATAAAACCGAAATACATCACTACATTGGTAACTTTGGAATTTTTTTAGAAATCGTATGATGAGAAGAAATTGCAACAAATTACCAGTTTCTTATATCGTGAATGTTTTTTTTTCTGGTGTTGCTGTACGTAAACAAATCAAAACACTTTTTTTGAGGTTGTGATCCTTTTGACTTTTACAGTTATAAACAGAGAACGTTACCCAAGCTAACTAGAGAATCGTCTTCGTTTTTCTTCTCCCTAAAGCTCTCACATACTTATTATAATACATATACCGCAATGCATTATTTAATATTTCCAAGTTTCCTGTGTGTTTTTGGCTCCTCCTATGGTACAAGTAATTTTATTTTGTATTTAGAAAAGTTGATATACAACGTGTAGAATTCTATAACATATCTAGAATTGTTTTCAAGCAATGCAACATCTTCAACAGGAAATTTAACTATCACTAGGATGTGGTTCTGTTGCCTCGTGCCATTAGGCACATATATATATTATACATTAAAGTATTAGGGAAACTACGGAAGACAACTGACAAAAAATTTCATTAAAAAATGAAAACACGCATTCGAAGCATGTATTTTTTTTCACTTTCAATAGAGCTTCTTGAAAAACTCTGTAAAGCAAACTAAAATAAAACTTTAAATAGGACGGAAAGCCTGCAGCTCAACAAGAGTTAAATAAATGCAGATGTAAATCTATTTACGTTGCCTTTTGAACTTAAATGTCAGACTGCCTGAGCGTGGAATCGACTCCAATGGGTGAGGTCCTACTGCTGAGACATACTGACATTGGCCATGTCAGTGTGTCTCAGTGGCAGGACCTTGGCCTTTGGTTTCAAAGGTCGTGGGGTCGATTCCCCGCTCTGACAGTCTGACATTTAAGTTCAAAAGGTAACGTAAATAGATTTACATATGTATTTATTTAAAGTAAAACAATTTCTTGTACTCGATTTGTGGCAGCAAATGTTTTTGTTTGGACGTGCTTGCAACGTGACTGGACATTTTGTTGAGTTCTGCAGATCTTAATTATTCGTACGAGCCAGAAATGCTACAAACATTATTTTCTTTACACTCATATTTATCTTACTTTAGTAGTCTTAAGCCGTGTTTTAGACTGTTTTCAGCAAAATGTTGCATCTATTTTCAAATGTGATTATGTTGTTTTATTGCCAACATTGTTCTTGCCAAGCACCTTTGCCAACACAAACGAAATGTGTTGTAGAACTGGTAGTAATAGTTTCTTTTTACCATTTGTATAGCTAGCAATAATCTACATTTGTCCCAAAATGGCGCTTTTAATTTCAAACACGTTTGTGTGGTTTGATTCCCTTCTTATCATTTTTCATCCATTTGTCAAACACATAATGCAGTAGTAATAAAACTGGAACATAGAGGGCTGTGTTTGTCTACTAAACGCTACAATTGGACAGGATTAATGCTAATTAAAATATTGGAATCATTAGCCGAATTAAAATTTTAAGATACGCGTCTAAAAAAATTATAAAGTGTGAAGATAAAATAGAATAACCATTTGCCAAATTTGTACGAATTTATTTTTGCGCAAATCGTTTTTTGTGGATGTCGTTGTCTTAGCAATCCATTGGAAAACCTGATTCGCGGAAAATATTGGAAGTTGGAATTTCATCATCGAACTCTTTCCTTTCATCCTCCAACGCTTCATTGTTACGAATATTCGACCAGTTTAGATTAAAATTGCGAACGTTGTCGCGTTAAAATTGCTGACAAGCACACAGAGAAACAAACGCACAAAATTCAAATTCTGCAGAGTTGTCGACCTCGTTTGTTTTGCTCGCCTGAATAAATTAAAACAGTTTAGTGTTCCAATCCTTTGGAGTAATAAGAAGTTTGGTGAATTAGCTCATCAAGGGTGTTAATTATTCGTGAAGCATTTAATGGCCAATCCAAATTCATCCGTCACCCATACAAAGCTAAAGCTAGTTCATGGCCAATCTTATTTCGACAATTAAATCCAAATATCAGTTTTTCAACAGTACACTTAGTAATAGGTGTGATAAACAACTAAGCGGGGATTGAGGCTTAATGGTGCGTCGACAGCTAGGTACTGGTACCTGGACCAGTATGACATCACTACAACTTTTCTCCAAGGTCGACTCGATTGTTATGTACCCACGTAAAAACCAGAAGGCTTCAAACCTATCTATGGGTTAAAGCAACGAGGGATTATTTTTTTTTTGTCAGATGCAATGAACTCGAATTCATCACTGTCTCTGTCAATTATTTGAAGGCAGCACTACAAACAATGAAAGTCTGACAATTGTTGAAGAAGATACTCAGTGCTGAGTTAGAAATTAAATATTTGGGACTATTAAACCTTCTTCTAAGCATTGATTCACCCATGAACCTGGAGTAACACTGCAGGCTCACAACAGAACTTATATTAAGAACATCTGCAAATAATTTAATAGGGAATTGTGCAAGGCAGTTATAACGCCATGCTTGTCAGGACAACATTTAATTAAGATTGATATCTTGACCCCCGAAGTGGAATAAGAAATACTTTGTGTCCCCTATCGACAATTAGTGGAATGCCTTTCTTATCGAGCACTGATCATCCAGTTAAATATTGCCTATGCCATGAGTGCTGTGGTAGCACACTCAGCTAATACCGGCATTTTTCACTCGATAACAGCAAAGTTAATTTTCCTATACTTTTGAGAGAAAATAGACCTTCCAACCAAGAAAGAAGCGTTTCGAGATTTGTGCAAACTCAAGCTATGCCCCAATTGCCGAGGAATTAAAGTTAGTTTCAGGATTCCTTGTCTATTTGGTTGGTACTCATTTATCTTGTGGAGAGCAAGGAAACAGAAGAGTGTGTCTCTCTGTTGGGCCGATCTCGGCGCGAGCGTAGCATCGATTAAGATGCACAATTATTTATATCTTGGATTCTCCTTCTCTAACTGGAAAAAAAACAAGGATATTCGTCAAAGACCTTCTTTACGCAAGGGTTTTTTGGAACCTAGAGCTAATGTCCTTAGTTGTCGGGTTCTGTCTGTTGACTTGATAGTCAGTTTAAGAACCTATCATCGCGATAAGTGATCATGGTCGTTCACTGTGACTCATACTACCAACAATTAAGTGTCATTAAGAATAAACGTTTTGCTTGTTATTGATTCTTAATAGTAAGCAAGCCAGAACACAGGCGTTTCCTCCGGCTTCACTTCGTTTTTCCTACCTCACCTTTAGTATGTCACTTGTAAATATTTCCCCACTCCAACCGTAAATAGCCAACTTATTTGGGTTCTACGTCATTAGAATGCTAACAATTCATCACGGACAATTAATCGCTGAACAATTCATCGCGTGTACAAATAAATCGCATGGGCAATGCATCGCATATACAAATTAGTAGCACGTTAATTCATTGCAGAATATCAGTTTGTCACAGCAGCTCACCAGTTGGGTTATTGCTACAAATAGTACGTTTGAGTAACACGCAACATTCCTAGTTCGTACCAGCAGGCAACATTAGGGATATTTTTCCCGGATGTAATTAAACCGGATTTAACAAAATATAACGGCCAGTGCACCACCACAATAATGCTCGCCACCCGGGACGATTTTGCGTGGGGGGAGGGGGATATTATTTAGGAATTAGTTTTTACTAGTCGGAAAATTTTTAAAAGTAACAGTTCATGCCACCGCGACAAGATGATAGTTAAAAATTACATTTGCTAGATTTCAGTGGAATCTTGGTAATATTAGATCCCCAAAAAACTTTGGATATACACGATAACGCCCTCCTGCCTCCCTTACTTCCACAAACATTCTTGATCTTGATTTTTTTTTGGGGGGGGAGGCTTAAGAATGACGAAATGATTACAGGGATTAGGCACTTGTCGATCGATGACGAGGGGAGGGGGGGTGATAATGGCGAATTTCTTGATGAAACACTTGAACGTTCCCTTTGTTGCTACTGTTGTTTGGTGCTAATTTTAACGTAAAAATTAAAATGCTTTAAACTTTTAAGCTCTGTATTTACATTTTTTTTATAACCTTTAAGTTTAAACGCTTTAAACTTTTAAGCTCTGTGTTTAAAATTTTTGAAGCTTGAATTATTTGTAATTGTTACTATAATTGTTGTTTGTTACTAAATGTTTGTTATAGGTGAACATGAATTAGCACATGCAATGAACAGTTCACGTGATGAATTAACACGTCATGAGTTGTCTATGCGTGGTAGTTGCACATGTGATGAATTATAAAGTGCTGAATTGTCTGTGATGAATTGTCATTGCTATGAATTGTTGGTGATGTATTCTCTGAATACCACTTATTTGTGTAAACCAGTGTACAGTATGATTTACTATGTATCCTTTAAGTCCTACCCTTTAATTCAGTAACAATTATTGTACTGTGCATTACTTTGTTCTATCAACCTAACTCTCTACTGTGGGTTTCTTCTTCACACTATGTTAGGCTCAGAAAATGACGCTTATGTCTGTCATCCTGTACCACTGTTTGCAGCTGCATATGGACCTGGCTGCCGAACCTCGGTATTGATGTCCCCTAGTCCTCTAACTCTCTTTTTACCAATTTGACAATTTGGCCACTTTGTCATGGCATGAGCAAGTTCTTCCCATTCATTTCTTGTATTAAGAGTAAATTGATACGTGGCACGTGGCAAATTTCTTCCACATTGATCTGAGCCCCGAGTATGTTTAATAGCTGGTTCTGATGCCCTACACCAGCTATTTACATTCTCGTGTCTTTAGAAGCATATATTTTTAAAATTTCATCGATTAAGACCTGCTAACGTCAAAGTAGACCGGACCATAACCAAGAAGCTAGACAACAGGTAAGAAGCAGGAGAGGTCAGAAAATTGTAAATAAAAATCAAGAAAGTATCATTGAAAGAGTTAAGTCCGAAATATGAGAGGTATACACTTTTATTTACACTTCATCTTAATTATTTTGTGTAAAATTTATAAAATTTATCTTTGGTTACCAAGTTAGTAATAGATGTGGATATAATGTCATTATGTTCTATTCCTAATGACGTTTAAATTGTCAGAATTTACAAAGAGTCTTCATGACTTTTAGATGGTTATGAGGATCAAATTAGGAGGACTATATTCTGTGTCAAAGAACTTTTGATTTGTAACTTGTGGAAGATCTGGCCTCCCGAAATATGTTCGAGGGGGTGTATAAACGATACGTAAAAAAATGTAAAAAGGGTGTGAAATTTAATTTTATTCTGTTGTAAAATACTTTATTTTTGTGGAGGAATGTCTGCATTTTACTGAGAATTTCCGTTTTCCTTCCGCTGACTTACACTGAAAAGACCACGGTGTCAACGCAACACCTTTCCAACAAATTTCCCTCGACCTTTGGTCTTGGGAAGTTAAATCTGGAAAGATGTTTCGTGCTAAAACACCCAAATTATTGATTTCTATAGAAGCACTTGGGGTATTGTAGCCGAAAAGACCATGATGAAAAGACCACACCAGAGCTTTCTGCTTCAGTAATTATACATATCAAAGCTTTACTCGTTCCTGAATGGTCGCCGACAAACAATCCATAGATCTATATAGTATGTTTCACTTAAAGGTCGAATTACACTTTCATTCTCGTCATGCCCATATTAGGGAAATGATGTTTCCTTCGTTAATCATCGGATTTTTATGGAAACACAAAGCTGCTTCTCTGCAATGTTTGCAGTAGTTATGCCCATGTCAGGGCAATGAAATCTCTTTCATGAATCTTCGGACCTTTATAGAGACATGAAGAAGTTTTTTGGTCAGGGTTCGTTTAACGTGGTGTATCGGCGGTAAAATGTCGCCTACGAAACACCTGCACCGAAGTAAACGAAATTACAGTATGGTTCAGAAATTTAATATGGGCTACTATCGCTATGCCAAATAGAGGTAAACATCGTCAAGATTAGTTCTAACTAATCTTTAAATTGTAAACATCATAAAACTATACATCGTAAATTAAAATTACTTCGTAAATCGAAAATCGAAATAGTAAATCGAAACTGTAAAACGAAATTAGGCTACTTCGGATAATCGTTAATCGTTGTGGCTATTAGATAGTTTCTTGATTTCCATATAGTTGCCTTGTTGTAGTTATCGGATGGTTCCTTGATTTCCATGTTGTTGTCTTGTTTGGTGATTAGGTGGTTTCTTGAATTTCACGTTGTTGCCATGTTGTGGTTAGGAGTTGGTTTCTTTATTTTCTCGTAGTAGCCCTGTTGTGGTAGGTAGTTTGTATGAAGGCAAACCAAGCAGTGCTACATAAAAATACGAACAACGTTTCTAAAATTTATAATTTTCGTCATCAGGTTAGCAATACAATTAAAGCATGGCAAAAGACACTAAGTCATCCTACGTTAAAAGCATAAAATAGTTATTTAAAACGGATAAAAGCCACCAATTTCTTCCCTCAAAAGAGGCAGAAATGGCAGCCCAAAAGCACGACCTACCTGCGTTGAGGAACCAAGTTGCGAGGCAAGGTGTATGCAAATCAAGGTCACGTGTTTCATAGGTGTGATGCATTCATTATTGAGGTTGTATGATATGCCTGGCAAAAAAGTCGAGTTTATGTGTTTTAATTACAGGAAAATATATTAGATATTTATTATCTGGCACTAAGTGGTTATGTACAGGTGGTGTATGTGTATCGATGACACGCGTTTCAGGATTAATTCGTGCTCTAGTGTGTTTTTCTTGAAACAAGGCGGGGGTGTGGCCTGTTGCGTATTTGTGAGGCGACTTGCCTGTTGAAAGGCAGTGTTGCACTAATGATTATTGGATTCGACTTTTAATTTGAAGTTTGATTCATCGGATGTCATACGTTGCTTAAGTTTTTGAAGGGATTGTCCTACATATGGCGCTAATGACCAAGCTGTCGACGCGCCATTAGGCCTCAACCCCCCCCCCTACATATGTAGCAGTACAGGTTGGCTTCGTACAGGGAATTCGATAAACAGTGTTGCATGTGGAAAACATGTCGTCTGATTTGTTATTGTTTTTATTTTCATGGTGCATGGTCGGCTGATTAATATTTTGGTGGCTGTTTCAAACAAGTCGGATGTTATTGATGTTAAGTTTCTTCTTAAGGACTTAAGAGATGTCTTTGAAGTAAGGCAGAGCAATGAAACTCGTAGGGGAGAGGGGAGGTGTTTTGGGGGGTCAATGCTTTAAAATTAATTTGTTGACGTACCCGAGTGGGAATCCAATCTCAACATACTTTTGCAAGTCATGCTGCAATAAGCCAGCATTAATGGTGTGTCAGACAACACGTTTAACTTCATTTATTACTACATTACTTTTGTAGTGGGCATCAACATAGGAGTTGTAATGCAGGATGCGAGTCGACTGCATACTTTTTCTGAAGTGTGTGAATTCAATTAGGCTATTATGGTTAATAATGACGTTTACATCTGAAAATGGGATGGCATTGTTTTTAAAGGACTCCATAGTGTAAGTGAGTGATTTAGAGATGCTGTTGAGAAAATCGAAGATTAATAACTTAAGTTGTGTTGAAAAAATCGATGATCAGTAACTTAAATTGTTTTGGTAGAAGTGCTAAACTACCGACGATGTAGCACTTGCAATATTTAATTTGTAGAAATTGTTCAACCAATTTATTGTCGACTAACCGAGTTTCACTAATTCTTTTATTTTAATCGTCCACAACGACAGAACATTTAGCAGGCGATTAAGGGGCACCTATACCCTAAACAGAGGCCTAACTTTGGAAATTGGTTTTCTTTTAGTGTAATTGCCTTTGAGCCATAAAATTTTTTGTACCTTAAAGTGTGTTGAAATACGAATATGTCACAGAAGAAAGTTGACAGTGGGCTTCCCATTGGTACGCCATTGATTTGTTGGTAATATTTGCCTCCATACTCAAAGAAGGTGGTTTCAAAAATGACTTTTACTGCACTGATGAAAGTATCATTATCCCACCCAAGCTTGAGGAGCGGCTGGGCGGGGGAGGGTTTGTTTGTTAATTTTCAAGAGATTTATCTTGATAAGCTCTTGGTCCAATGATGGAAACATTTTTTCGACATCAAAGGAAACAAAATCAAACCCTGGAGGCACTTGATATCCTTCCAGGTTGTGAAGAATTTTGAGTGCATTGGGGGTAGTATGGCAGCACTCAGCAAGTTCTTTTAGAATGGATTTAAGTCGTAGTTTTTCCTTTTAAATGTGGTTTTTCCTTTTAGCTTTGCTCGACTGTTTCATTTTCATTTAAACTCCTTCCTGTCAAATATCAAATCAAGTATCTCACTAACTAACTACATCCAATGACTAGACAGCTATGTAAAAATCAGGAAGATACCTACTAACCAAGACATTATAACTTATAAATGGCTAGCAGGAAACCAGCTACTAACCATGGCAAGGCAAATAAGTGGAAATCAAAAACCAACTACGTATGACAGTTACCATTTTTAGCTATTTTACAGTTCAATCAGCAGTTAGATTTGAACGTTGTGAGTAATTTTTATTTTTACATCATACTTCTCTGTATTCTCAGCTACGAACGAGAAGAGGACTCGATTTAGCAATACTCGTTTCCTCATGGGTGACTCACTTTCGGAATGTACACTGTAATTTTACGGTGGAAAGAAAATAAAAACAATAACAAATCAGACGACATGATTTCCACACGCAATACTGTTTACCGAATTCCCTGTACGTTGCCAACCTGTACTGCCACATAAGTAGGACAATCCTTTCAAAAACTTAAGGAACGTATGACATCATATAAATCAAATTTTAAATTAAAAGCCGAATCCAATTCATTTGTGCAACACTGCCTTTCAACAGGCAAGTCATCTGACAAATACGCAACAGGCCATACCCTCGCCTTGGACAAGGTCCAAATCTTGTTTCAAGAAAAACACGCTAGAGCACAAATTAATCCTGAAACGCTTGTCATCCATAAACATACACCACCTGTACACAACCACTTATTACCAGATAATAATTATCTAAAATAATATTTTCCTGTAATTAAAACACTTAAACTCGACTCTTTTGTCAGGCATATTGTGTAACCAATGCATCACCAATGCATAACCAATGCATCACCAATGCATCACCAATGCATAACCAATGCATCACATCTATGAAACACGTGACCCTGATTTGTATACACCTTGCCTCGCGACTTGGTTTCCCAACGGAGCAGGTGGGTCATGCTTTTTGGCTGCCATTTCTGCCTCTTTTGAGGGGAGAAATTGGTGGTTTTTATCCGTTTTAAATAACTGTTTTATGCTTTTAACGTAGGATGACTTAGTGAGTAGATGTAAATTACTACGATGACGGGCCTGGCGTCAAAAACCCATTGGATAACATTGCAAACAGACCTACTACAATACGGACTGACTCAAACAGACCTACTACAATACCGGGCCTGCCTTCAACTTAACCTACGAAAACCTTTTCGAAAACTTAAATAGTAGACGATACCTACCCTACAAGGGGCAGTGCTGCTTGTGAATGAAAAATTTTATTTATTTTTTTTTACTGGTCGGTCATACTGCCACCCAGAGGCAGTCCAAATGGAGAAATGTTTATTCGTCTTCGGAAACTTTCCCCATGAGTTTATCTATGCTCGCAAAGTGTTTGTAGAGCTCGGACCATTCCATAAACGAAAGTTGTAACAAAGTAACCACCGCCGTTGTTTTAGGGTCGTATTCCACAAAGTGCACTTGCGTGTCGTCATTCGTAAATCGTACTCTGATTCTTTTCTCCTCTCCGACACGAAGCGCTTTCATTTTAAAATCCAACAAGAATTTCATTTTGTTTCTGCTGTCGAGTTTGAACAGTTCCAACATTATTGCCAACATATGTTTTTCGTGTACAGTTAGCTCCAATTGCTCGATTAACACTTCTCCGGCTATTTCGATGAACGGCTCGACGACCTGTTTCGAAGTGGGATCCGTAACGCTTTTCCATAGACCCTCATCCGTGCTTTCCCAACCTTTCCAGGCGAACCTATTTTCTTCTTCGTCCTTAGACTGCAATTTCTCCCTCCACTGATTGAGTACAGATCTGTTGATCTTTTCACCCAGTCGATATAGGTAGGTCCATTCCAACGAGTTGAGTCTCAACTTTGTGGTAAGCCCTGCCTGTTTGTTAGAAACGAGAGTCGGTCCGCTTTCAATCGTGACATTGAGGTATTTACTCAGCATAAAATAACCGCTAGTGGCGTCCATGATGAGAATGTATCTTAGAGTTTGTTCTTTAATAAAAAAAAAATATTTTATTTATATTTTATTCAACAAACATTATTACAAGCAACAAATCACCGAGCCATTCGTTTCTTTTTCTCTCTTCGCTCTCTTTGAGCCAACCTTCTTTTTTCCCTGAACACTATTTTCTCTTCTTCAGTCATTCTTGCACGTCGGTCTTTTTCCGCAGCTTGTTTTTTGTTTTTCTGGATAGGAGTTAGTGTGGCGTGCCTATCCCTATCTAACCGTCTTCGTTTATCCCTGGCTCTCTTCTTCCACTCTTCTGGATTTTGCACTTTCAAATGCGTACTCTCCCTCATCCGCAATTTCCTCATCTCGGCTTCTCAAACCTCGACATTATCAACTTCTTTCAGCCTCTGTTCCACTTCAGTTTCCGCCTCTTCATCGCTGAATATACCGTCGGACATACCTGTCCATACTCCGTCATCGTCATCGTCTAAAGACTCCATGATCAAATTATTAAGATAGCCATCCACATCGTAGTCTTCATCCTCATGGTATTGTATATAATTGATGCCACGATGTCCGATTGCAAAAGTTTCTACTTCGTTTACGAGGAATCTCTTGTCATCGTAGGCCGACAGTAGGGATTTATTCACCACGGTCGTGGCCAGCTGGTGATGGCTGTCACTGGCGATCTTGTACCAACTCCCTCTTTGTTCCTGATTCGAATGGAGAGTCGCCATGTAATCTTCGTGGCTTAAGTGTTTCTCCACGAATCTCTTGGAAATTCGCTTTTTTCGTTTCGCATTGGGACATCACGAGCGAATACATCTTGCTACTCAACCCCACAAACTCTTTTATCGGTACTCCCTTCGTGGCATCTTTCATCTTTCCCAACACTTGCTTGTTGACGTTGCAGAACAGTGGATGTTGAGGATCGTAGTTGCTAGTGTCGAATCTACTCATGTTTTTAGCCATGTCCGCGTACACGTCCACGGTTTCGATGCAATAGCACAGCGAGTCCGTGTCAGTGAACAGCAGTCTTGCTCGATCTCCATATTGGGGACGTATGTATCGGTAGTGAAATTCGTAGAGAAGGAGTTTGGACAACTCTAGTATGGCGAATCCCGAGTAGGTGGGAAGATCGCATGTCACCTTGCTTATTTTCGAGTTGATCTGAACCAGGTTTTCGTGCTATATCCGAAACGAATCGGCGTTGGGTTGGGTGGAATATTTGATGGCTCGCTTGCTGTCGGTGCATAGCTTGACTTTGAGTCTTTTCTGTTTCTGTTCAATCGTCTTCCCAAACACCGAATTAGGACACAACTTGTGAAATTCCCCTTCAGACACCGTCTTCGATTCCTTTCGTTTTGCCGTATGAAAATCTATATATTGTTTCAACCAGGGCTTCTGATTGAAACTCAGCACCCTCCTGATTTGACGAAGGACCAAGCCGTGTTCGAGGTAGAATTTTAGGTTATGGTAGTGAATTACGTAACGCATCTTCCCCAGTAGGTTGGCCACTAGCTTCACGACAGGTTTCACTGTTTTTCCTCGCAACAAAGATTTCGAATAGTCTGAAATTAATTCTTCTCTTATCTCAAATTTTTGAGGAGCAAGCGGGTAGTCGTTGTGGAGCTCGTGAAGTTTGTTCGGGTAGTACAGATCTACTTCCAGAATGTATCCTACCGACGACGTGTCTGCTATCTTAGTCACGTCTAAAGTTCTAATCTCATTTTTAGTCAAATACCTAAAGCCATTGTAAGGCAGCAGCTGGCTCATGGCCCAGCCGTAAGCGCTATTGAGGTCCGAATCGATGATGTACTTGTTAGGTTTTGTTGAATCGTACATTCCAGGAATGTACGGGTTGTTGGCCTTCGCGAACCTTCGACTAATGAAGCTAACTCCACCCCGTATTCCCGACAAGATGAAGTTATGTTTGCTAGCGTGAGTAAATAGTTCCAGTTCGGCCTTGGTCATCTTTAGAGCTGCCGCCCAGCTAAACCCTGGGGTGGAGACAAAATAGCACGGATCTATGTCGTGGTCTCGCAAACAGATCCTGCGGAATTCTTCGAAAATGTCTGCCAAAAGCAGACAATCGGTTAGCTGATACATTTCGTGGTAGGAGGAAAACTTTTTGATTTTCAGCATACTCCAAATCTTTTTGGCTGATCGTATTGTTCGTCAGTTAGGCCTTCTTCTTTGAGTTTGGAATAAAAGTATTCTTTCGGTGGTAAAAACTGCTCTTCGAACACACTCATGCTGGAAACGTGTTCGTATGGGTAGTAACCCTTACGGGTTAACAGATCCATGGCAGTCTCTTCCTGGATGTCGGGAAGGAACCATTTGTCCTTCCCACCAGCTTTCAAGAACAGCTTCACCGTCCTAAACTCGTAATCTCGTTTATGTCTCTCCGCTAGAGTTTTCAGCGAAGAGGAGAGAAAATTATAGCTGTCTACGAACTTAAGCCGAACGTACCTTTTCTTTTTTTTCTTTTCATCCCATCCCGTTTCAACGGTAATGGTCATGCTCATGAACCTCTCCGTATTTCTCGCGAAGACTTCTACTTTTTTCGGAAACTTGTGCACCGCTCTTACCAGTAGATGCATATCGTAAGCTTCGAGACAGTGAAATACCACGGGGATCGTGGTGCGCTCTCGGGCATTCAGATTACAACTCGAGTGAGAAGCTCCTCTGTACTGGCCGGTAACGTGGCAGTGATCCCAGACTTTGTTGTCTTTTGAACCGAATGGCTTTTTGCAGTAGATGCAGTCTACAGCGTGGTTAAAATCAGCCTCTTGGACCGGAGTGACGCATAGTGGTTGGACTCTTTTTAATGTTTCATCGTACTCGTGCGCTTCAATCATGATCGAGGAATTCTTCAATGGCATCCTCTCCCAGGTAATAAGCAGCTTTTTGAAAGTTTCCAGACCCCACCACGACATAGACGAAGCTGCAAGGTTGATGGTGGTTGATTTTCTTGCCAAAGCTGTTAGAGGAAGGAACGGGTTTCAGAAGGCACTCGAAATCGGTGAATATTTCTTCTATTGAAAGCTTCAAACTTCAAAATGTTTTCGCCCGGTTTTAAGAATATGAGCGCTTGAGGTGACGGATTGGTTCTTGTACAGTCCAGTTTGTGTTTGTCTCTCAGCGATGCCTTTCCATAAGCGGCGAAACAAATTCGACAGTAATATTTCGGGTTGTTTCCCGATCCCTGGTGTCAGAGAAATTTGTCACAATCCACGATGGCGCAGTAGTGAAAATTTGTCGACTCGTCGGTAATTAAAAGAAGATCTACGGGTTGGCCTTTAAAATTCGTGCTCACACGAAGGGGATGCAAGCCGTTCTCTTTGGTATAAGCAATCACATTGATCGATAAATGATTGTTGGCCATCTCGAATGCGTCAATGTGATCCAGCCGCATTGGAAAGTCCAGCATCGAACAATCTACCGTTCTCACGTATACTTCGTATTCTTTCGGTTTCACCATCCTTAATTTGTGTTTGGCAGCCAGAATTGAATACAAGAAGCATTTGTGGTCTGTGAAATTTTGAATATTGACTACACACTTCCACTTCTTTTTTAATTTTGCTGGCAGAGGAATGTAAGAGCCCGGTCTGAGCGGGTCGATTTTTGCTACTCGGATTGTGAGTTCGTAGGAGCGATTTATCATCCAACCACTCCCTTTTTCAGCGAATTCGTCGATGGAACGTTGGATTTTAGCATAAGCTGCGTCCAGTAACTTGGGAATATCTAATGGATTGTAGATTGGGAGTAGCGGGACTGAAATCCAGTTGGTATTTCTTGGCCATTTCGAACGAAACTCACTCCTAATCCAATTTGAGCTCTGCAAGTCACCAGTTGCCGGAGACATTCGTACAGTAGAGCTTCTATACCTCTTCGCATCAACATTAAAAGGTACAACGGGTCTACATCCTGCACAGCTTTCGTGTACTTTCTGTGTTCGAGTCCTTGCTCACAGAGGATTGGATCGTCTGTACAGCCCAATACCCTCTCGAAGCAATCACACTCGGGTGGGTAACTATTCCTGTGTGTCTCTACGAGGTGTCGTATCAACCTTTTTCGGGTAGGATACGTTTGAGCGCAGTAAACGCAGGTAAAGTTCGTTTTTTCCATCGCTCCAACTGAATGAACAGTAATAATTTCAGCGTCCTGGTCTCAGTTTAATAATATAAATAAAAAGAGGAAAAATTTGGTATTTTTGTTGTTATTTTCCTAGAACAACTGGCTTTTCGTCGAGCCAACTGTCGAAGCGCTCGTTGTAGCCTTTCCACCTGACAAGGTAACGAGTTTTCCCTCCCACTTTTTTAGTCTTCATAATCTCTTTGACTAAAAACAGACCCGGCACGTTAGTTTTCTGCAACTCTTGCTCGTATAAAGTGCCTGCGATTTTACTAACCAGTTGGTCGACCAACCTGTAGCAAGTCGGTCGAGTTTTTCTGACTTCACTCACCTCGAACTGTTCGTTGGTAAAGTTTTGCAAATATCCCTTGTCAAATACAGATTTTGCCGTTGTCACTCTTACTAAATCCCCGACTTTGAAACTATTCTTCTTCTTTTTGGAAGGGCTCTTTTTCAGCAATATGTTTCTGATCTCCGGTTCATCGCGTTTAGTTACTTCGGATGGTTTCATTTTAATGGTAGAATGAACTCTGTCGTTGTAATCTTTGACAATTTCATCTATAATGTCTATCCACTTGTGGTTACCTCGCAGAGTGAACCGTTTCCACATGTTCGACTTCAAGGTGCGATTTAGGCGTTCTGCTACGCTCGCCTTGAGTTCTGACTTGGTCGAATAGTGGTTTATTTTGTGGCGTTTCATTAGTGCTGCGAAATCTTTATTATAGTATTCCTTCCCTTGGTCGCTTTGTAGGCTTTTAAGTGGATTAGACATCGTGTTTAATATCTCGTTAAAAGCGCCAGTGACATCCGCTGCGTTCTTCGATTTCACAGGGACGGCCCAAGCGTATTTAGAGAATACATTGATGGCAGTCAGCAAGTATTTGTAATTTTCGTTTTATTCCGCGTAAGGTATCATCTCCACCAGGTCCTCTTGAACTAAATCACCTATCCCGTAGCTAATAACGCGCCTCCTCGGAAAGTTTCGCCTAGCTGGCTTGTGTAGCTCCTCCACTAAAGTTTCCATTGACCTTTTTTTTTTAATTTCTATTACCAACTTTACTTTGGTTTTCATAGCTGCGGCTACGGCAGCTGCTGCCAACTTCTCTTTCAAACCAGTTTTGCTAGATTTTGCTACTTTTACTGCATCGGAGGCCAACTTTCTATCAGCTTCGTGCCTTCGCTCCAAGTCTGATTTGGCAGAGTATTCGATGTCGTGCTGTTTGCAGGCCTCATCCAGAGAATTGATGGCAGCATCGCCTCTGTTCAGTCTCTTGTTCAGTTTTGTTCCCGGACCGCAATAGTTGTATCCCGGAATGTGAAGTTCCACCGGCAACTTGTCGATCGCGCTGTTGAACAATCCAGAGCCTCTGCTCTTCTGAAACTGTGCTTTCCTCGTGCCACACACTCTACACTCGCCCTTCAGCAATTGTCGATAATTCTTAGTCACAACGTGCCTGGCATTTTTACTGGCTGCAACTCTTTTGCATTTGAGGCAGTACATCTCTGTCTATTTATAAAATGAGAATGAAAAGGTATTTTAAATTGGCTGGAACTCTTCTGCATTTGAGGCAGTACATCTCTGTTTATTTATTGACATTTTTACTGGCTGTAACTCTTTTGCATTTGAGGCAGTACATGTCTGTTTATTTATAAAATGAGAATGAAAAGGTATTTTAGATACTAGTTTTGCAGAGAATTTATCAAAATACCATTGTTTTTCTTAAAGCAGCTGAAAGATGAAAGTGTTAAATTATGACAAAGCCGATGTCAATAGGCAACCATCGACTGGTAATTTACTGAATTTTCTAGAGGACGTAAGGTGCATCATTTGCGGCCCTGCCGGTTGTGGAAAGACCAATTTAGTTATAAATTTCATTTGCAATCCAGGTTGGTTGAATTATGACAGCCTGCGCGTGTACTCCAAGTCTTTATTTCAAAACAAATATTTCCATCTCAGGAGAGCTTTCGAGGAAATATGTCCGGGCGTAGCTACCTTTTGTTCCAATAACGAAGATATCCCACCACCAGAAGAACTGCCATGTGGCAAAACGGTAATTTTATTGAACGATTTCATGATTGAGAAATAAGACGGAACCGAACGCTATTTTGCCTGCGGCAGGCACGTGGACGCCTCGATCTTTTATTTATGTCAGACTTACAGCAGGATACCCAAGAGAGTTATTCGAGACAATTCCAACATTATAATTCTCTTCAGGCAAGACGAAGCAAACCTCAAACATGTCTTCAATAACCACATTAGTGGTGACATGATTTTCGACGAGTTTCGTAGCATGTGTGGTGAGGTTTGGAACTCTGTTCCGTACGGATTCCTACTCATCGATAAAACTAAACCCTTGGATCGAAGGTATAGAAGAATGCTCGACTAACAACGACGTGTCTGCCGAAGGTTTTTGTTGACGTTAACGTACGTCTAGGTTTTTGTTGACATTAACGTTTGTTGACTTAAACATTATTTTATAAAGTACTAAACTGTCATGTCTACTAAAACTAAAAATAAGAGAAGCAAACCCCAGAAAGCGGTCGATCAGTACGAGGCTCTAAAAAAGCGTCTGAAACAAAAATTTCAAAATATAAAACTGGAAAAGCAGACAGAATCTGAACATTTACAAAAGATATTCAAACCAGTAGTTGATCCTATAATAGACCAGACTAAAATGCAGATGCTACAGGGAAGCGAGGCTTCGGCTCAGCGTCAACGACAAATCAAAGAACTGTTGGCTCTAGAGGTTGGACAGAAGAAACAAGAAAAATATCACGGGAAACGGTTAGAGCATATTCAGAAAGCTCTGGAAGCGGCAACGGGCCGCGTCGATACTGAAGACGAGATTATAGACAGTGACGATGGCGAGATACAGTTTCGCGCGGGTGCCAGGAGACGACTCTCCAGTTCCATGGGTGCATTACCTGACCCGCCCTCCGACATGTCACTTGCCCTCACGCCGGGAGCTCGTAGGAGACAAATGGAAGAGGCCTCTTTACTCGGAGATTCCGCAGTCACACTCGGTCAATTGGCTACCAAGTATCTAAGCATGTTTGCCACTCGAGGGACTCTGACCGACCCCACTTTTGGCATTCGATACGATTCGGAGACTAAACGTTACGTGATTGGTGCAATGAAGGTACAATTTCAAGACGACGACTTGATCGTGGGAGGAAAAAAGTACGAAGGGACGGACGATTTGTGGCAGTTGGTTATGTTAAAAAACCCTTCGAAGCCACCAGATGGAGATGCTAGCCTTTTGAACTACCACGATATTCTGAAGAGGAGTAAAGCCATATATCACAACAACGACGACAGTACGAGAAGACTAAAGTCCACCGCCGGTTTCAAGTACACGACTTTTATAAAACCTGTTTGGGGCAGACCTGCCGAGGTTGTAGGGAAAGGATACCAATTCTATAGAGATCCGAATGACTGAAGCTCCTCAGAGCCTCTACAGAGGCTGGCAATAATTCTCTGGACTAAGAATTCGTGCACATTTTCACAGAAATGCGGAGCAAAGCATTGCTGTCCGATGGAGAGTACCGAAAACTGATCGCTGAATTCGGTAGATGTTAACTAATGTATTAAACTGAGAATATGTCGATCATACTTTCCTCTGAAAAAACTGACTTTGTGACCAGTTTTCCTTCCCCGTTGATATTGGAAGGCACTAACGAATTGGCTCTAGTCAATCTGGAAACTTACAACTCCATTCCTAACGTTATAGAGGACGTGACCGACTCTTTCACTTACAGCGCGGACGGTGGTAACACCTGGATTAAAATCGTCGTCTCAGAAGGTTGTTATGAATTAGACGAAATTATAAACATCATTTACAGAAAATTCAAAAAGAGCAAGCATTGGGACGAGACTAATAACGTTTCCTACGTTCTATTAAATGGCAACGTAAACACTCTAAAGTGCGAACTAACTATTACTGACAGGAGATATAAGGTTGATTTTTCTGAACCGTCCAGTATCGGAAAGATTTTTGGTTTCGAAGCTAAGACTTACGAATTTGGGGAATACATCGGACCAAACACTGTCAACATAATAAATGTAAATAGCATACTGGTACATTGCGACTTGGTGTCGGGTTCTTACGTGAACGGATCATCGCAACCGACTCTCTACTCGTTTTTCCCCAACGTCTCCCCGGGATATAAAGTGGTTTCTTCGCCTCACAATCTGATATATCTGCCCGTTACTAAAAACGTGGTTTACTCTATTAGAATTTGGTTGACCGACCAGGCCAACAGGCCTGTTAATTTGAGACGTGAGACATTAACGATGAGACTACACTTACGAAAAAAATAAAAAACCTAAAATGTTGAAATTTAATAAGAATATTATTAAACCGACTGTTCCCAGTCTACCTTTAGCTAAAGAACCAATAGTCCACAACCAATTGGGAGGCTCTTATAAGAGAGAAACATTGCCACGAGCGAAAGGGGGGAATAACGAGACTTTCAGAGCTAGAAGGCGACAATTTCTGAGTCCTGAAAACGTCAAATTCATAGACAGTCTAATCAGTGCCTAAAGATGGAGAGCAATGAGGAATATCTGAACCTTACAGAACCATTCATACTGGACGAATCAGTCGTCAGTTACAATTCTCACGAGTACGGGCCAATAGTGGGTACGAACGTGAATACTCCCAACAGCGAAATCAGAATTACGGTTCAGAACCAAGATTTATTCACCCACCTGCACAAAAGCTTCATTCACGTGAAAGGTGTTCTTGTCAAGAGTTCCGATAGTTTGGCATACGCCGTGACAGATAAAATTGCTTTGGTGAATAATGCCGCCGCATATGTATTTAGCATGATACAATATAAAATAGGCGACAAGACAGTCGACCAATTAAATATGCCCGGTTTTGCAAGCACCATTAAAGGCTTAGTAAGTTACTCTCCGGAGCAGCAAGCGGAATTGACCAATAGAGGATGGATTTTGGACTCCCATAATGCATCTTCAACAGACGATACTACGAATTTGATTCTGAAACACAAAAGAGACGTGCTCTTTGCCCGCAACCCGAAAGGCAGTTTTTCCTTCGCCGTGCCATTGTCCCACTTAATGGGCTTTTGCGAAGACTATACGAAAATTTTATATGCTTGTCAACAAACGCTGGTGCTTATTCGATCGTCGGACGATAATGCTATATTCAGAGCGTCGGGGGTTGTAGCCGGCAAGATAGTCTTAGAACAAATAACTTGGTTCCTCCCGCACGTGACTCCCTCTGATGGTCAAAAAAACAAACTGTGCGCCATGGTGGATTCTGGCATCAGCGTCCCCCTCGCATTCAGACACCAATACGCTGACCAGTTAGACCTTCCCACCTCGACAAGCTGCGCTTGGAGATTGATCACCACCAGTTCTGTTCAACGGCCGAGGTGGATAGTAATAGGTTTTCAAACGGCCAGAGACAACGATGCGAAAAAAATCCGGCAGTCTTCGATCACTGTAACTTTACAGACATCCACGTAACGCTCAATTCCGAACGTTACCCTTTTCTCGATTTAAATTTAAATTTTCCGCAAGGTAACATTTCTAACTTGTATCAAATGATCGTAGATTTTAGGAAGCAGTACTACGGGTTGGGGTCAGGTTCGTCTGGACCAGCTTATGAAGTCAATATGTTCTCGAAGAATTATCCTTTAGTTGCACTGGACGTTTCAAAGCAGTCCGAAACATTGAAAGATTGTCATCGTCAGTTATAGATCTGCAAGTAAAAATGCGGTTTGGGGCTGCCGTCCCACAAAATATGAAAGCTTTAGCTTTGGTTATTAGCGACAGAATAATGTATTTGAAATTGGACAGGAGTAAAGTAAAGGTTTTGGTATGATATTTTATTTTAAATTTTTTTTTCATAAAGAGGAAAAATCATGTACAAAAACGTAGCAGTCTCTTTGACTCCCCATCAAAGGCAAAAAATGTTAAAACACGTCAAAGCTGGCAAAGTTCCTTCTTTCCGCCTTTCCAATTCTCAGCTAAAGAGAAGGAACGTGACGCTTCCACTCACTAAAACGCAACACGGTAAAGTATTGAAGGCTCGCAAAGCAGGTCGAGGACTGAGCTTGAAACTTTCTCGTAATCAAACTGGCGGCATAATTCCTCTCCTACCCGCCCTGGCGGGGTTGAGCGCCATCGGTGGTTTAGCTGGAGCAGCATCTGCAATCTCCAGAACCGTCAACTCGGTCAGGAATAACGCTAGGCAGCTGCAAGAATTGAAACGGCATAACGCCGCCATGGAGGCGCTCGCCATATATAGAAAGAAGGCAGCCGGACTTAAAAAACTTAAAAAAAAGAAGACGTCACAAAAAAGAAAATTTACCAAAAACCAAAATCCTGGACGAGGTTTTTATCTGAAGCACGTGTCCCATTAAACAGGGCTCTGACTAACGTAGATTTAAACAGATTTGCCGATAAATTAGGCGTTACCAATTACAAAGGGACGTTCAGCAAAGACCTCCTTCCTCAACGTCTGCGGCGGAATGGAGAGAGTGGCATAGTCAATTTACAAGACTCCTCAGCTCCAGGAAGCCACTGGGTGTGTTATTTCAGTCGAGGGCCCAGCTGCTGTTTTTATTTAGATTCTTTTGGTTTAAAAGCTCCTCTAGAGATCAAAAGATATCTCGGTGGTAACTTCCTATCCAACCACCGACGTATCCGAGATTCTAGAGAGGTACTGTGTGGCCAGTATTGCTTGTACGTAATTCAACGTTTGTTCCAGGGTGAAAACTTTTTTTCAAATTATTCATAACTTGAAGGAAAAAATATGAGCTTCGTCGATAAATTTGGTAGCTCTTCAAAACGGATGAAAATGGCATCGCATAATGGAGATATCTTGAGCGGACCAGACACTGATTTTAATGCCAGGCAGAAGAGAATTACCAACCTAGCCCCTCCTATTTCTGACTCAGACGCTGCTACCGTCACATTCATTAAAAGCGCACTTGATTTCTCCAAAACTGCAGAAGGCAATTTGAGTTTAGCTGGAAACAGAATAGTTGATTTGGGGGCTCCCACCAGTCAAAACGAAGCAGTCACTCTAGGCTACCTGAAATCTGAAATAGGTTTGAGTAAATATTTCGATGGAAATTTAAGCTTGGCTGACAAGAAATTAGTAAATTTGGGTCAGCCATCCAGTGACGCAGACGCAGCGACCAAGAAATATGTAGACAGACAAGTAAATCGGATAAGGAGGGAATTACGAGTTCTCAGGCGCGTCTACTGTTTTCGTTCAAATTTAGAAACGAGAGATAATTTTAAATGGTTGTCAGAAAATGGCCAACAGTACATCACGGCTTCCGAACTCGGTCGTATAACTAAAGTAATAGCCCTTGCCTCACGAATCAACATTCAATTCCAAGTGGGTTTGCAGGTCGGAGCTAATTCGGTTAAGACCATTCATAAAATTGCTGGTGAGGCAGCCACCGTGGTCAGCTTTCACAGGACGCCAATAGAACTGCAAATTGGGAACACGATTTTGGTTTCCAATTCAGGAGTCATTCCGACTGGGCACCATTTGTTAGAGGTACATTGCGAATTTGAAGGATAAGAGCATAAAAAAAAACCAAAAATAAAATTAGTACTTTTTTATTATTAAAGACCGCAAGTAACCAATATGAGTAACGATAATGTTATCGCCCTGGGCCCTCACGCCACCGTTCAAGTCACTTCCTTCGGAGAAAATGCTGTCGTCAACTTCACATCGGGCCAGTCCCAAATTGATTTGAATTCTCACGAGTGGGAAGTCTTGTTAAAACATCACAGCGATTTAAATCAAGAAATTTTGAAACGTAAGGCCAACAAAGCTCATTTTGCCGGTGAAAATGAAAATGCGGCCTTGGGTGCTATTGAACAGATTCAAAATGTGATTCAGTTGTTCCTAAGTCCATCAACGAAAGCTGTCTTGTTAAATCAGTTTAATTCGTTGTTAGTCAATGCTCTCGATTCTATGTTTCATGCAGTGCGTCTTGGAGAAAATAAAAGACTGAGGATAAAATTTAACGGCGACGCTACTCGACTCGTGTTCTACACTTTCGATTGGAACATGATTCCGTTAACACAATGTGAAATGAATTTTGGAGAATGGAACTCGTTCCTCCAAAACATCCCGGAAATCATTGAAATGATTAAGAATCCCTTGGACGAAATTCAACAACAGTAAGGTTGTGGCTCTTTGCTGCAATCCGCAGATTAATAAAACCAAAATTTATTTTTGTTCGTTGCTTAACACTTTACACCTGTACCCAAATCGGGAAAAAACGGAAAAAAAATTGGAAAATTTTAATGTTTGACACGGCAGATCGATAGGGGAGGTCCAAATTCCGAAGAATATTGATTTTGGTGGAATTCTGACCATATTTTGAAAAATTCAAAATGGCCGCCGATATTTAGGAGAAAATGAGAAACTTGGCTAAAATTAATTAATTTTTTGTTTTATTTGTGCCCAATAGATGGAGCCATATGCTCAGTTGCTCACAGCATTCAGTTCATTTTTTTTCAGTGATCATAGCACTGATCACTTGAGTTTTATTAATTTTTTGTTTGATTTGATTTGTGCCTAATAGATGGCGCTCTATGTTCAGTTGCTAACAGCATTCAGTTAAATAAGTGTATTACAGTTCTCTCAATAGATGGAGCTATGCTTCAGCTTATGGTGCTTGGCCAGCTTTCACTTTCGTTTGTGTATTTTATTAAACTCTCAACAGATGGCACTTCGTTTACTGCTTAGCACTGATCACTAAGTTAGTTAGGTGTATTACAGTTCTCTCAATAGATGGAGCTATGTTTCAGCTGTAGTTATTACACAGATAGCATTCAGTGGTTTACTGTTTTGTGTCTCTGTTTCAGGTATTCAAACTCATAATAAATGGCACTTGGTGCACTGAGCACTTCCATTTTTCGATTTTATTATTTTCTTGGTGTCATAGAGGGTGCAGTGGTTTGTCTGTGTTTTAGATTGCTACCATAGTACTTGGCACTTTTCAGTTTCGTTGTTTTTTTTTTTATTAATTTTATCGTTAGATGGCGCGATCCCCCCAATAGGTTTGTGTCATTCTGGTTTCACTAAAATATCTCGCTCGCTTTGGCGTAGCTAAAATGTGGTGTGTACAATATTGTTTTGGACAAAGGGAACGGAAGCACATGAGAAATTAATCTTCGTGGATTAATTTTTACCCAAAATGCTTAAAAAAAAATCTTTATTACTGGGGGAAAATCAACAAGTGTTTTTTTGTTTATAAATTTAGTAAATTTGTAGATAAGCTATTGCATATGTCATACTAACTTTTACAAGTGTCCATATTTTTTAAAAGTAGAATGTAGGTCAAGGTCATTTTCTGGAATCCTCCTAATGTCCCGTTAGAGCCCACGTTTTTTTTTTATTTGGACCTTGTGGGCTCTAACGGGACATATCGTAGCATAGGAGGTTTTCCAACGCCTTTTCCTTAATCCAAAAATATAGCCTAGGACGGGAAGGCTATACTCAAGGAACACTGCCTGATAAAATCTAGGACTGTAAGATTTTCCAGCGCTGTAGCGAGGTCGGGCCAACAGCGGTGTAATCGATGCGTAGTTTTTTTTTTAATATATTCCACGTAAGCAATCGTGTAGTTTACGTTTGTGTCAAAATAGCTAACCCTAAATTGACACAAACTTCATTACACGACAAACCAACGTGCGGTTCCCACTGGAAAACGATGCAGAGCAGGCAGTTAAACGCAACAATATTTCTTAGGCTAGTAAGATACATTGTTCCGTTTGCTACCCTTTCATTCTCGAAAAACAGTCGATGGTAAGGGATAGAGGGAAAGGACAAACAGACAAACAACAAACAAATACAATGTGCCTCAAGTTCATAGGTGACGACTATTTTTCCGAATTATCATACGTCGCATTTTCTCTTCCGAAAAAAAGCTTCACGAAAAAACGGTTTTTTAAGCCCACTAAAACTTGTGTCAGGCCACGGCTTTTTCGGACGTATTAGTTAACCTACGATGGAACTACCGGCGCTGTGCAAGACCGAAACTCGCTCCACCCGAGGATTACCATACGCCATCGGCGATAAACTAATTCCGAATCACCCGTGTTATAACAATTAAAGAACAGGACGAACAAACAAAAAAAAATAATGCGATCCCGAGCAGTACGTAACCAGCTGAGGTGGCTTGAAAATTGTGACTGAGTCGCTCCACAAAACCCAGATTCCACGCTGAAAGGATGCACGCCTCGTGAGCCAAATCCACAGAAGACGTAACAAGACTGCATAACATTTTGTAAATAATAGTGCTCAAACCACGTTGCAGTTGATTGAATAATTCGTAGTAGAATAATTCGCAGTATAAGGAAGGCATTCGTATAAGATCGTAGCTTAATTTGTAAAATAAGGCAGCAGGATTCAACAGGAGCAGGCAGCAGGATTCGTAGCGTAATTCGTAAAATAAGGCAGCAGGATTCAACAGGCAGCAGGATTCGTAGCAGGATTTAACACTGGTGTGGTTGAGCACTGTGAGAATGTATGCCTCGTGCCGAATTTGTGATATGGCAGCACGGAGTAACGACAAAACAATCAGGTGTACAAATGAAGTTGCTTTTTCGTACTGTACCATAATTAACAAGCCACCCATATCAAAAACAAAATCTGGT
>JAHWFP010033764.1:7784-35009 GCA_023313725.1 Lithobius niger | reverse complement strand
CGAACCTAAATTAACATATCTGGGTGCTTCTCGTCTACACTTGTACAGATCAGGACTGTAATTGATAATAACCGGGGTGTTCGTGTAGCAGTCTGTATCCACTTGTAATGCTGATGTTCCCTGATCTCGTTTAGCATATTTGGGTGCTTCTTGTCTACTCTTGAACAGATCAGGGATATAACTGATAATAATCGGGGTGCTCTTTAACACTGTGCTGATCTTTGTTGATAAGGGTACCATACATTTTTTAAAATAATTATATTTAGCTTCGGTGTTGTTTTTAGGATCACTAACACACACAAAAAATGTCATAAATCTGACGTCATGTCTTAACGCGCAACACAAACCTTCAAATTTAACATGTATGTCAATGAGCAGAAGAGTGAAAAAGGCAAATACGATTAAAATTTTAATTTTAACGTAATCTCAATTGATACTCTCTGATACAGTGTAAATGCACCATAGTTACACGGAATTTTATTTTTGTTCAAAACCAGAGGTAATATTTAACACTGGAAATATAACTTTTAGCCAATTTTAATAAATAACGCCTATTCGCAGTATTGGGGAGTGAGAAAAATACCTTATAATTATGGTTGCGTTCGTAGAATTTGAAAGTAGCGAATCAGATATCATTAAAATTCAATTTTAAACCGGTCAAATCATCACATTTGCCTTCCTCAAATTATGACGTTAGAGTGAAGCCATTCTTTTGCATCCTAAAAGGTAGCTTTTCTACATCACGCTAAATGTTAAAATAAATTGTCAAATAAATTTTCATTGCTTCCTACTGTGATGAATCATCCATCCCGCTTCATGCAAACCCTAAGCAACAAATAAATAGCAAAATGCTCACTTAAGTTTCACTGAAACATGAACCTAAAATTCAACACCCTTTTGAAAACGCGTTTCAAAACACCTTTGAAAATAAATAGGAAGATTTTTGTACGTTTGCTGCAAATGATTTCTCTCAAATTGATCAAACAGTTCTTCTTTATTTTAATGCCAATTGAAAGTTGCATTGCTGGGCTTCCTGGCATTTCCGAAAGCACATGTATTTTCGGCATGCTTATGATATACACTACGGTTAGTGCAATTGTAGCTAAATACTTATATCCGTGTATTTTGTTAAGACAGGAGAAAGAATTGCACAAGTTAGTGCATCGTAATTGACGAAAACCTTGATCACTACGAACTACATGTAAGAAATAATAAAATAATAAAGTTACCCGGCATAAACTTCCGCCTTTCTGGCTGGTTCCCACGAAATTACGCATCCCAGGGCATTATGTATCCGGGACATTTTGTATCGCTAGGTATCCTAGGACTGTATTGTTTAAACCAACCGATAGCTTGCAGAGCTTGGTCAAATTTAAGCCAGTTTAGCCGGCTCCCACAAAATTACGTAGTGCCATTTGTGCCCCAGGGAAGCCCAGGACTGCACTGTCTGAATAATAAAAATTACTTACTTACTGAAAGCACAAATTCAAATTTTGTATAATCTTAGACCACATAGGAAGGTGATGTGTATCATTAACACTTAATTTATACTAATTTGACTAATTTTGCACCACCAGAGCTGTTTTCAGAAAAGCGTAGAATGGCATATTAAAGCCGTTTTGTTGGGTGTGATCAGTTTACTTACCCGAATTTCAACAATGCATGGTCGATAGTTTCACTGGGGAACAATTTTTAACACAATAGATTCAAGAGAGCAGCCGCTTTTAGTAAGTGGGGGGGGGGGGATTGAGGCTTAATGGCGTGTCGACAACTTGGTCATTAGCGCCAACCTCAGTCACAGTGCAGTGGTCCGGGTTGCCACTGCACCACACATTACAGAGATGTTATTCAAACCCCTAATCTAAATCTTGTCATACATCTGTACCTCCTGCAAAAATTGAAAAACACCGGACAGGAGGACAGACTTATCGCCCAACTGACGCGCAATGTCACGCGGAAGATGGAACCGACGACGAACACCATCAAGATGGCGACAATCAACAAGTAAGTACCGGACCGTAAGTGGCCGTCGACACCAAGAACATTCAGGAGGGTCGTCCCCCCGCAAAAGGAAACTGTTAGTAAGTCGGGTTTAGTAAGTCCGTGTGTCCCAAGGCATCAAAGGACAGCAACGTATGAATTAAATAATTTTCCCTTAAACTGACTCTTTTGTCAGCACCCGTGATGTTTGTAGAAAAGCAAAGAAAATCCGTTTTATCAATTTGTTCACCAAGCAGGCTGATAGTTTCCCAGGGGAAGATTTTTCTTCGTCTTTGAGGAAAATAAAATTAACTTAGTTGAAAACGTAAATTCAATAGCCACAGAACACATACGAAGGTGATTTATATCGTTAGCATGTAAGTTATCAAGGACCGCACGGTCCTTACGTAAGTCTCAGCATGAACTTCCATGTTAGACGTCAAACTTTGAGCTCCTGTAGCTTCGCCCAGAATTTACACAGAGCACTGAAATTCGGTATTTGGGGTCGTGTTGTAACTATTCCGCAGCATTGCAACTTTTAATAACAACAATCGAACCGTTCGTCGTCCATAGTACGGCCATTTCTTGTTGCTCTTGTTGTTGTTGGTACTCTTTGCCTTCACCTGGAGATCGAACCACTGAACCCTTCGTTCCAATTCTGTAGTTTAAAACGTAGGTATTAACATCGACCAGGGCCTTTTAAACGCGATTTTCATGTGACTGCAGTATTCTCGTCGGCGGAGCATTTATTATTGAAGAGCACTGGGCAGAAATTATTCAGTAGAGTACACAAATTCTTACAAATCCTGATAAAAGCATGAAATTTGGTACACAAGTCTTCCTTAGCAGTACAAATTGAACCAGCCATAGATCCCCCATGAGATACCCCAAGGGCGCCAGCATCGTGTGAGGAGGCACCCAGAATTTTCCTCAGGTCGGCACCCCAATCTTCCAGTACTCGGCCCCAAAAATACGCCCAGATGTGGCACACCCGAAGGAAGTGCTCCACAGTATCGGCCTCTGCACCACACCTGCAAGTTGAAGTGGGACTGATGCCCAGCCGGTGCTTATTAGTTCTCAAGAGCACATGCACAGTCCTAAGTCCAGACAACAATGCCCATCCCCCCTAGGAAGCGGATCGAGGCCACACGGACAACAAACAGTCGGGTGAAGATTGTAAAGAACCCTGCCACTCCACTCTTGGAGGTCCGTGGGGGTTACTGGAAATGTCACGGCATTGCCTCTGTCCTCAAATCACCGCCTAGCCAGTCCGTCTGCACCTCGTATCCAAAGTGGCTGTTGTGGCCCAGCATCCAGGGCACAACCACTCTAACGCTCCCCCTCCTCCTCCCACCCCGCTTCATGGCACTCACCAATGTCAAACCGACCTCTACAGCCATGGGGTGACTGACATCTAATTGCCTGTATGCAAATTCTAGGAACCGGATCCCGGCTGCCGAGTCCGTCAGCACCCAGAACTGTCTCAACTGTAAATCTAACCCAATATCCAGAGCGACCGACAATGCTACCAATTCCCCATGTCAGTATGGCTGAGTGGTAGGACTCCGGCCTTTGGTTCCAAAGGTCGTGGGTTCGATTTCCCACTCAGGCAGTCTGACATTTTATGTCCAAAAGGCAACGTAAATAGGTTTGCATCCGTATTTATTTAACACTTATCGAGCCCAATTGGCTTCTGTCCCGTTTATAACCAATTCCCCAACGAAGGCGGATAGGAGGCACCTAAGAAAGTATCTGTATTTCTGCCATAGGTCAGGAACACATACTTCCACACTTCCCTCCCACACACCACTGTGAAACGTGGCATCACAACAGAAATCCACCCAGTCAGAGCTGTCCCCTGCCTGCTCCAAACAGGCCGAGAGAGGCAAATTCTCCTCGAACGAGTGACCACCACCCACGACTCTCGTAGCATAGAAGCACCCAACCCCAGGGCTCCGAGAAGCTTACTAGTCCACAGGCTCAGTGCTGAGTAAGAGACCAAATGCCTAGCCACCGGATCATTGTCACTCCTGGCAATTGCCCTGAGGCACAGGACAGTCTCTTACTCTGATTCTCAGTGGCATCTTCCCTGCCTCATTGTGCAGTGCTGGTACAGGGGTCGAGACGGTAAGCAAGTAGATGTGCGCAAAGAAGGAATGTTCTCGGCCTTGAAAAAAGAAATTGTTACAGGGTATCGACAACAACACTCTTCACGTCACTTCCTCCTCTTCTAACTCGGCCTCTTCTGGTTCCGTGTTACCACTTTTATTGTGTAGATACTACGAGAATTTTAATTTTTATTTGACATAATCTATCTAAATAAACACTAAGTGCGGAGTGCACATCCGGCTGGCTGTGTGCACGTTTTAGGTGTGACCTTGGGGTTGAACTACGTGACTGGATAGCTTGCTGCCTGTCTGTACACACGTTTCAAATGTCACCGAGTCTTACAAATATCATTGTATATTGTGCAATTAAATTTAAAATTTTTACAATATTCATTTTTAAGTTGTTAACAATAAAATGTAAAATGTTGCAAATGCAGCGAGGATGTCCGTCTAGCTGATTGTACGGATGTTTGAAACGTGTATGGTGCACAGCAAACAGTGAGATGGGGATCATTAAACTGTAATAGAGTGCCACGTGCCAGCAAAGAGGTATGCAAAGCGAACGAAACTGTAAATTTAGTTTTTCATGGGCGGAGCTGTTATTTGCCATATTTCCTATTTCAATCAAAAATATGTGTTTTCAGTTGGTTGTGCCATCACATTTTAGGGAATTAACCCTTCGAATGTCTATTAATGCACAGATCAATTAATTAATGGTGGATTTCCTTTACGGCTTTATTTTATCTTGCTTGTTTAGGGGTCGAGATTAATACTGGATATTTTTTCTTAATTAACTGATACGTTTGAATCAGTTCCATTATTTCCAATGCATTTCCACTTCTTGACTAAACAAAACAAATTTTTTTTTCAGATACTTATTCTCAGTAATAAAATAATTCATCAGTCGGCAGATATACCATCAATCGGAAACCTTTTTATTATCAATAAAAATACTTTCATGACGGTGAGAAATTTTTTAATGTTTTCCTCCTAGACTTTATTTACCAAAGCTCCTTATGTTTGTTTGTTTATTGTAGGTCATGGGGACTGCCTTTACTTATCTCCTTATTTTGATACAATTTCGGCAAGCTGACGAAGTAAACCCTCTTTCAATAAAGTCAAACTCGACGAATTAATGGAAAGCAGAATTCATCAATAATGTCATCTCCGTTGTAACATTCAACAACTTTGTTTGTTCACATTAAAGTTTTGTTTTAATATGATTTTGGGGACGCAATGGTTCTAACATTCTACCAGCGGCTTTGTTTTACTGGAGTGGCAAAACATCTTATTTGCGTCAAAGCCTGTAATTAAAAACGTCTGCATCTTATTTGAGCACGTATAAGTTATCGATGTTCATTAATTTGTGTTTGTTTGCAATTCCACTTCGTTTGAGGTAAACTTTGTTAACTTCCCTGAAAAAAAGCTTATTCTATTAGTAGAGAACGATTGTGAATCTGTGTTTGATTTCAATCCCACCACGTTCGTGGTAACCTTGGTTATTTTTCCTTAAAAAATCAAATCCTGCCTGTAGTGAGTCGGTGTTTGTTTGCAATCCCATTACGTCCGCGGAAGTGAAGGTAGAGCGTGGCAAAGCTGCTGTACAACGCCTACATCGTCTGAAGTAATCGGTCAGTCCCTGAATTGCTTTATGGTCGGATGAACAGAAACAAACGAGTCCATTTTTACGGTCCTGTGTAACTTTTATTTTCGGTTTGACAACGGCAAGTCAATGTCTAGCTTAAGTTTAAGCTTATATAAAAATTTCTATAAAAACTGTTTACACTTCTCTATTACTTTTGCATGATAAAACACTTAACTTGTACGTACCACCGTGATTTGCAAGGTAACTGAAGCTACAATGAAAACAAACCCGAGAAACACGTGTTTCGCTTGTAAACATTTGAAAAACACCTCCAAATTTTCGAGGAACACTTACTTGCTCCTCCTCAGAGAGGAAACAACAAAAGAACACAGCAGAAACAGTCAACATTACATTATGAAACCTACTACGAAACTTACAAAAAAATCACGCACTTAACTACTCCAAATACAAACAGCCAACCATCAGCTTGGTCAAGACAAAAATGAGGGCAAGAAGGATTATGGGTAATTCAGGTGTTGTAAGTTTTTTTGTTTCACAATGAGTGTTCCAATTATCCATGATAAGGAACTGCCTTGTTATGTTCATGGCCCTCGCTTTATTAAATACAATTGTGTAAAATTCAAACATCGGCTTCGTGGTTTGGTTTTATGTAATACCTCGTTTCTCAACAAACTCATTCCCACATAAGCAAAGTCTGTATTCCTGTTAATCGTTTCCCATCGCTAACTAAAGCCAAATCCTCGATGTGCCGACATTTTATATACACCCATCCCCTCGCTATCTCGATCATTTAATACTGCTGTATGTCTGTTGTCATATTGTCATGGTATTGCTCAATGATATCTAACGAATCAACTATGTTCTCAAAGTGTTTAAATGATATATCGATCTGTGTTACGTGTTGGTGTGCCCATCATGACGCGAAATAACTAATTGGGAGAGCAAGAAATTATAATGAACCAAAACTTTAAAGTTAAGGAACTTTAGGCGTATACTAGATCTAGGAAAAAAGGCTTACTTTAGGCCGGGGAAACATTTAGGTTTAAAGGTCCTAACCAACAGACCTAGTAGGGGGTCGAAGAGGACCAGTTGGCTTCCTGAAAACTAACTAATTTTGCATGCTGACTCCTTTGCTTAAATACGGTTTGGTCACCCCTGACAACCGCGAAATAACAAGTGCATTATGGGAAATGGAAAATTCCTAAAATGTTCTAGATCACAGAAAACGGAAATAAACTAACAAGGCATAGATAATTTAACCTATGGAAGATTAGACACATAAGACTATTAAGATTGGCTATTAGCCCCACCAAACATGGAAGTACAAGATTTGTGACACCCCTTTATATCCCAGTTGGGCAATTAATACATTAGACAATAATTAATGTCTCGTATCTCTATTAATACTATTTTTGGGAGGCGAACAAAATGCTAGAAGGAGTCTGTGCCTCTTCCCCTATTTGTATCATCTCTGTAATGTGTGGTGCAGTGGCAACCCGGACCACTGCACTGTAACTGAGGTTGGCGCTAATGACCAAGTTGTCGACGCGCCATTAAGACTCAATCCCCCCCCCCCCTATTTGTATCAGTCAACTACTAAATTGAGTTTATTTTCCAATACGTTAACGAAAACGATACACCTTAAGCTTTCTGGTCGAATTTCCTTATCTGAACTCTTACCAAACCTTCGAGTTAGCGTATTTATAGGATTACATGAACTCTGACCGAATTTTCGAATTGGTTCATTTGTAGGAATACATGAATTCTTACCAAACATTGCCATCACTTATTTGTACAAAGTTTTCATGAGGCACTGGGAATAATATTGTAACAGTGATGTTTTTATTTGAAATCTATAACAAACAAAGATAAACTTTAACGATTTGTTTAATAATGGTTATTGTTTAGTGCCGTCATCACTCTTTAATTCTAGACATGCTCAAGTTGTGTACACTTGTTAAATGCCTCACTCAAATGTCACCTCTGCCAAGCATCCTTTTCTCCTCTTGCAAGCGTCAATAACTAGCTATCGATAATTTTGCTGTTTTTTGCTAACCTTTCAAATTGAGTTTTCGATGATGAAATTTCACCTTCAGGTGTTTTAAACGATATTGTACCAATATTTGGATTTTAACAGTTAATGCGGAAGATTCAAGTAAATCTCGGGGTTTGTCAAATAAGTCGAACCATTCCTCACATTCATTCGCTGTTTGATACCAATCATAAACGAAAATACTATTTATCAGCATTTTAAGTTGCACTACTGATTTTTATGCATAAGTCAAAAATAAACTCATGATCACACCACAATGCTGCGATTACGCCTGCAATAGTACTAGAAAAAACGTGTGGTAAATTGAGGCGTTTCATCTCACACTAAAGATTGGCCATGCGGAAACAACATACACCAATCTGAGAAATAAATTAAGAAAAGAAAGAGTGGTAGCTAGTTTGATCTTTAATGCAGGTTGCTTGCTTCGTTAATCCTTTCCCTTGTGATTTATTCTTGATTTGTAAGACATCTACATCATGAAAGATGTAGGATGTGCGTGCGTGTACCTCTACTCCTCTGAAAGCAAGGTACCTACAAAGATGGGAGTAGGAGCAAATGAAAGATAATTAAATTGCGCTACAATTGCGCCCATTTTCATCCCATTAACTTGATTTTATGACCCTCAAATACGTTGGGTTCTGTCGTTCCTAAACAGATGCAGAATTGGAAGTTGCGTACTGGTTCAATGAAAACTAACGAAATATGATGGTAGGGGAATTAACAGTTCTAGTCCATAGTCTAAGAGTAAGCATCTGTCGTCTGCTTACCTGCTGTTAATTGCGGCTGGCCGACAGACTCGTTTGACCTAGACCTCTGACGGCGTTAGGCTTAGTCTCGGTTCGAAGTTTTCCCATTGTCTACGTTCGTTTCTTCAACCAAATCGTTTTGGCCAGGAAGGCCCCTCATACGTAAGGGCTTTTGTCTATCCTTGTCTTGATCACGAAGTCCAGATTACTTTAGACGATTGCGATTGTTTCTGTGATTGCCCTATGCTGACTGCACCAGAAGATCAACATGTCTTGCTCCCACTGACCTCTGTCAGCTACTTGACATGGCTATAAGCCAAACTAGAAGTCCATCACGCAAGCCGCGGTTTCACTTTCAACAAATTTCCCCACTCGTGGTTCACTTTTCGTTTGGTGAAGCCATGACGAGGGAGTCTTTACTCTTCTTCATAACTGCTTCTTCTGAGTACCTTGCTTAACTGTCCTTTAACCGCTAATTTTTTCATGAGTTTTTAGGTTCTCTCGGTTTTACCGATAACAAATTTGTTAACTCTTCTGTTCTTTGCCCTGTAAGTGCCTTTGTGAATAAATCAGATTTATTCAATTCTGTTGGCATATGCTTCACAACTATCTGCTTGGCTTCCACTGCGGTTCTGACAATATGTAACCTGATTTCTATGTGTCGCAGTTTACTGTGGCAAACAGGGTCACTGGCACATGTTACAGCTACTTGGTTGCCACACCAAATAATTGTGGCTCCTTCAACCAGGTTCTGGTGTCCTACTTCTGTTAGTAGACTTCGTGCCCATAGCACCTTTCTGGTACAGGCAGCTAGTTCTATCTATTCAGCTTCCATTGTGGACGTAGCTATGCACGCCTGCTTCTTTGACGCCCACACCACTGGACATCCTCATAGTAGTAGCAATAACAGGACCTTGACTTTCTATCGTCAGAATCTTCTGCCCAATCAGAATAAGCATAAGTTTCTAGATGATCCTTCGTCCTTTCCTGCCAAAGTTGGTAGTGAGCTGTTCCCTTCAAGTACCTTAGGACTTTTTGTCAGATTTTCCAGTGTTCAGGCCCTGGGTTGGACTGGTATTGACTCAGTGCTGAGACAGTGTAGGAAATATCCAGTCTGGTTCCCTGTGCCAGGTATGACAATGAACCAATGAGTGATATATAGTGCACATTCTCCATTTCCTTTATTTCTTCAGGTGTCGATAGCGACTGGCTTTTGCTTGACTTCGTTGTTGGATCAAGTGGCAATTACGAGCAGAAAACAATATTTTCGGCACTATCATGGAACATTTGTAAAAAAATATAATTAATTTAGAATATTATTTTCAGGCTAATTGGTCAAAGGAAATTAGGTCAGGGTGAGGAGCAGTGCTTGAGAGATTGTCCATTGCAAGTCTCACGTGCAGTTGATCAATACATAATTAAGCCTTGTTCTACGAAGACGACTTCCCGTGCAACCGACTATATAATTTATTCCATCGACTGCCTGTTAATTATTTGCATCATAACACAAGGCGAACATGTTTGTGCACACACGTCTCGTACGTTATATGCAATAGACTACTTCGCGTGAAAGAGAATAATAATTTGCATCATAAAGCAAGATATATAATTATGCACATTTCTGTTATCTTGACCAACACTACAACTAGTAAATGCAAGAGATTAACACTTTGTCTAGACGTCATCCTGTTTCAGTATCGATTTAGTGTTCGTGTGTCGTGTAACTGCGACACAGTTTGCTTTGCTCTCTCAAGACTTACGAGACGGTCCAATTACTACTTAAAGCAATATATATTAGGGTAGGTCAGATATGAGCCATATAGGGTGTTTCATGGAGATACTGTGGAAAATCACATTTACAACTAAAACAAAAAACAAGGTGCATGGTCAGTGAATATGAAAAGTATTTTCTGAACATTGTAGTATTCAGAAGATCAAAATTACTCAATTGTTTAAGTGATGACGCTTTGTGAGCACGCATCAACTATTTTTTTCCGAGTGAAGTCTGCCCACATACCGGACTGCAGTGAATGCACTAGAAAGCCTTGAGCGCGAGAAGGCCTGAATGGGGCAGGAAAGAGCCGTAAAAAAAGCTGTAAAACCCAGGTTGAGTCATTCCATCACTGGTCTTCTTCTATTAATTGAAAGGCGTCAAAGTGTGTATTTTTAGTTGTTTAGTTTAGTTGTAGGTTTATTTCTAAACAATTTCCGTGAATAATGATTAGGCTGACTGTGAGTCAAAATCACCGAAACCTAATATTTGATTAATTTACGAATTTAAATTTACAAGTAGAAAGCCTGACAGTAGGCGTCCGATACCATTTGGTTAAAAAGTTATCATGGATACACAGAGAGAAAGAGAAAGACACCGACACAGATGAGAAGCTCCCTTGTTCTTCTTTGCATCTCGAATGGGGGGGGGGGGGAGATGAGGCTTAATGGCGCGTCGACAACTTGGTCATGAGCGCAAACCTCAGTCACAGTGCAGTGGTCCGGGTTGCCACTGCACGACACATTACAGAGATGTTATTCAAACCCCTAATCTAAATCTTGTCATACATCTGTACCTCCTGCAAAAATTGAAAAACACCGGACAGGAGGACAGACTTATCACCCAATTGACGCGCAATGTCATGCGGAAGATGGAAACGACGACGAACACCATCAAGATGGTGACAATCAACAAGGAAGTGTCGGACCGTACGTGGCCGTCGACACCAAGAACATTCAGGAGGGTCAACCCCCCGCAAAAGGAAACAGTGAGTAAGTCGAGTGTGACCAACGCGCAAACGGGCCAACACCACCTCCTCACGGCGACTGCGGCGACACGCCGAGTGCCATTCCTCAACAGTGCCTTTAATAGCACGTAACTTATTACCGACTTGACTGTCCCACAAGGCTTGCCAAAAAGCGTGTAACCTCAGACGCAGAGTTGGAAAGACGTCCGAGGGAACAAGGCCGAGATCCCTCCGGAGCGGGCCAGAAACGGTCCCTTTCGCTGCAGAATCTGCTTGCTCATTTCCACCTATCCCAACATGGCCCGGGATCCAGCAGAAAAACACGGTTTTCCGCCGGCCAGGCAAGCAGGAAAGCAAAGCTTGGACACGTTGCGTCAAGGGGTTCCGAGGATTGTAATTCGCTAAGGACTCCAGGGCACTCATGGAATCGGTAAAGACAATGAAATGCGTGCCCTGAAGGTCAAGGATCCATTCCATCGCCAAACCGAGAGCAAAAAGCTCTGCAGAAAACACAGAATAGCCTGATGGAAGGCGATGGGCAACCGTCACTCCCTTACACACACAAGCACACGCCACGCCAACGTCTGACTTCGACCCATCAGTAAACAGCCGCTGATAACCAGCGTACTGAGAACACAGCCGCCGGAACTCCTGCAAGTACCTTACTGGTAGAGTGGAACCCTTCGGGAGGGACGCCAGAGCGAAAATGAAAATGCCACCTGGGACAAGCCAAGGGGCCACTGGCATCCCACCAAGTCTCAAGACGCAGGGCATCTCGAATGGCTGAAATTTGTTCTGTTAAGGTGAAAACGGGCAAAAAAGCCAAGATACCAACTAATTATTAGAATGTCTTCCACCGTGTACATACCGAGCAATCACATAAACCCTAGGTACGGGCATGGCGAGAGATATTCTAATAATTATTTAATACTAGAAGGTATTTCATACGTATAGGAAAGGGGAAATATGAAGGTAGTTTCAAAATTTGTTTTACCCATGAGATTTCGTCACGTTTTCGTTTGATAGTTAAACAAATACAGATGTAAACCTAATTGCTTTGCCTTTTGGACTTAAATGTCAGACTGCCTGTGCAGGCAATCACGATCTTTGAAACCAAAGGCCGAGGTCCTACCACTGAGCCATACTGACACGGCCAAAAGAAAATGTCCATATGCAGTATTTAACACGTGCATATGCTTTTTATACGCACGTGTTAAATGCTGCCTATGGACGTTTCTTTTTGGCTGTGACAGTATGGCTCAGCGGTAGGACCTCTGCCTTTGGTGCCAAAGGTCGTGGATTCGATTCCCCGCTCAGGCAGTCTGACATTTAAGTCCAAAGGGCAACGTAAATAGTTATGCATCTGTATTTATATAACTCATGTTGAGCCGTCGGCTTTCCATTCTATATAATTCTTTTGATAGTCATCGCTATTTCGGTTTGCTAACCTAATTATAACGAAAGTAGTTCACTTTTATTCATTATTAATTGTAACAACAATGTATTGTGACTGTGAGGTCGAAGGACTTTCTCAATTTTTAATAGGCACTTGACTGTAAGGGTTGAAGCTTGTTGCTAACGCTAACTTCCATTCCAATCCTTGAACCCCAGCCTAGCAGATGTTAACATCTTGCGGGTTCTGTCGGGCACTTCATGGGGTGCTGATCGCACTGCTATGTTGCGCCTCTACAGAGCCCTTGTCCGCAGCAAACTTGATTATGCGTGCATGGTGTATGGTTCGGCTAGTGACTCGACTCTCCAGGTGTTGGACACTGTGCATCACAGTGGCCTGCGTGTGGCGACTGGGGCATTTCGAACTTCTCCAGTGGTCAGCCTCTATGCTGAGGCCTCGGAGCCACCTTTGGCCATTCGTCGGCGGAAGCTGGCCATTCAGTATGCTGTGCGTTTACGTGCTGTGGAATCCAGTCCTGCTTGGTCCATGGTTTTTTGGGCCAGACTTGCGAGTCGGTAGACGCAGGGTGGGTAAGGGTGATTTCCGCGATAGGCTCCAGCAGTCCTGTCAGGAGATAGCCTTTGAAATGCCCAGCATCTTGAGGCTTGGGGGGATGCCAGTGGCCCCTTGGCTTGTCCCAAGTGGCATTTTCATTTTCGCTCTGGCGTCCCTCCCGAAGAGTTCCACTCTGCCAGCAAGGTACTTGTAGGAGTTCCGGCGGCTGTACGCCGGTTATCAGCGGCTGTTTACTGATGGGTCGAAGTCAGACGCTGGCGTGGCTTGTGCTTGTGTTTGTAAGGGAGTGACGGTTGCCCATCGCCTTCCATCAGGCTATTCTGTGTTTTCTGCAGAGCTCTTGGCTCTCGGTTAGGCGGTGGAATGGATCCTTGGCCTTCAGGGCACGCATTTCATTATCTTTAGTGATTCCATGAGTGCCCTGGAGTCCTTGGCGACTTACAATCCACGGAACCCCTTGACACAACGTGTCCAAGCTTTGCTTTCCCGCTTGCCTGGCCAGCGGAAAACCGTGCTTTTCTGTTGAATCCCGGGCCATGTTGGGATAGGTGGAAATGAGCAAGCGGATTCTGCAGCAAAAGGGGCCCTTTCTGGCCCTCTCGGAAGGGATCTCAGCCTTGTTCCCTCGGACGCTTTTCCAACTCTGCGTCTAAGGTTACATGCTTTTTGGCAAGCCTCGTGGGATGGACAGGACGGCAATAAATTACGAGCTATTAAAGGCACTGTTGAGGAATGGCACTCGGCGTGTCGACGCAGTCGCCGTGAGGAGGTGGTGTTGGCCCGTTTGCGCATTGGTCACACTCGACTTACTCACTGTTTCCTTTTGCGGGGGGTTGACCCTCCTGAATGTTATTGGTGTCGGCGGCCACTTACGGTCCGGCACTTCCTTGTTGATTGTTGCCATCTTGATGGTTTTCGTCGTCGTTTCCATCTTCCGCATGACATTGTGCGTCAATTGGGCGATAAGTCTGTCCTCCTGTCCGGTGTTTTTCAATTTTTGCAGGAGGTACAGATGTATGACAAGATTTAGGTTAGGGGTTTGAATAATATCTCTGTAATGTGTGGTGCAGTGGCAACCTGGACCACTGCACTGTGACTGAGGTTGGCGCTAATGACCAAGCTGTCGACGCGCCATTAAGCCTCATTCCCCCCCCCCCCCTAGCAGATGCTAGACTTTCTTTCGCTCCTATTTAACTTGCATATTTTTCCCAAAACTTTCCCCCAATGAAAGTTTTAGCTTTGCTTTTCAATATGAATCACATTCAGTCAATTCCAGCATAGAACTGTAAATTCTACCAAAAAACGTAAACACTATGTAATCGGATGACCCCACGTGCCCACCCACAGGCCTAACCACTGACCCTCCTACAGGATTTCACACCATGGGACCTCACCCACGGAGGCGCTCTACAGGAGCTCACCGTGATCTCTCCCCCCACGTGATGACCCCATCGGGATGTGTAAATCCTACCAAAAATGCATGTAAATGCTACGTAAATTTGGCAACCCCATGGGGCCCCACCATACGGGCCCTCGAGACCCGGCCCATAGGACCTCACCTCACGCCCCCCCCCCCCCCCCACGAGACACACATCCCCATCGATAAGTATAAATTCTATCAAAAATAATGTAAAACCTACGTAAATTTGGTGGCTCGCTGCACAGAGCCTCACTCCACGGACCAACCCAAGGGACCATCTAAAAAATGACGATTAAAATATTTAAAAAGTGCCAAAAACAACAGAACTCACGAAGGATACTACATGCTGAGCCATTATGTCGAGATGGTCATCCCATCCATACAGATTAATGATGATGGTTGTCATCATAGGTAATACTATGACACTGAGTTTCCAAGACTAACCAGACCTGTATCATTATCATAAGATGGTCAATGAACGAGTTGAGTTACGGTGATGAGCGAGAAATATGTAGTGGTGGGGCCATATGATACCGTAATTCTGAATACAGAGAAAAAACTTCACGTTCGCTTTTAATGGTAACAAAATCCAGGTTTACATTTCCGACTGCAACCTCAGCTTACGTATAGTGAGGGGTGCAAATTCTGTAAACAGATGGTCTGAAGGATAATTGGACATTTAGGCGATGGACACTTCGGTGATATATGTCGGCATTGGACATAAACCATTAGACACTTAGGCAACGGGCAAAATAAAAATAAATATTTTTTAAACTTTAACTTTTTTAACTTATAGAGAATAAAAGTTCATACTTTAAAAGAAAAGTTTATATCTTACACTTTAAAATCGAACCTTGAACACGATAGCTTACCTTTAAAATTTTATACTTTAAATCAGTGGCGTAACTAGAGTTTTGTACTAATGGGAAAACACTAGCCATTTAGCCGAATGGTGTGAAAGGAGAAACCAATAACATCTAGTGGGTCTGGGGAAGTGCTGCGAACTCCCCCAGCGGCCCCGGAAGCTGACACATTTTTTGCTATTTTACGGCATTTTCTGGCCTTGTGAAGTGCCGTTGGAAATATTTTTATAAAATCAGTTTTGCTGACTGCGTTATACGCATAAAACATTTTGTAAGCTAAATCTTTCAGTTTTTCATACAATACTAGATATTTATTTTTGTCTCCAGAATAGTCATAGTTTTTTGAGCTATGCAAAAAAGTGACTTGGCCAATTTGCCGAATAAAACCTCAAAATCTTACAGAGGGGGCGAATCACCCCTTTGCCCTCCTACTAGTTACGCCACTAGTTTACACTTAAAATTAAAACGTTGATGTGTGATCGTAAACTTTTCTTACTATTATGCCCATGTGCACTCCTGTGAACCAATTAATTAACTTTTAACAGCTTTAAAACAAAATTGGGAGGGGGTGCGCAAGGGAAGGGTACCATTGGGTATCCTGCCTTAGCTCGAATTTTACCAGGCAGGGTAAGGAGTTTCACCAGGAAACGACTTTATTGAACAATATATGGTTAGGGCTGAAGTCAGTCCTATAAGGACTACTGTGCACTTTTGGTTCCTCAATACGTTATCACTGCCATTGAAAAAAAGCGCTTTTGGGGGGGATGTCTAATAGAGGAAATAATCGTTATTTGCATGATATGTGAGGGAACAGGAGCACTTACTGTTTTGGAAGGCGGGGAAGGGGGTAATCCTGCAGCTTATTGTTGATCCTACTTCCATATGTATCACTATTTGTCACTCCAACCCGCAAGATCAATGGTTGTGATCGCCCGGACATTTAGTCGCAAGTAGTGGACACTTCGGAAAAATAGGATGAAAAGCATAAACATAAAAAAAATACACTAAACATCAGCAAATTTGTTTTTTATGTATCAATATTATTCTTTATGCTTATAAATAACTATCCAGTACCCAGCAACTGCTGAGTTACACATGTAATGTCGCCTAAGTGTCCAACCGTTTGAAAATTGTTGTTTTTTTCGCCAAAGTGTCCGTCACCTACATGTCCGTTGCCTGAATTCAGGAACTCCCCCTACGTTGGCTGCCCAATAAATCACTTGGATGGAGTGCCAGACGACAGAGTCTATCCAAAATACCTCTGTCATATATGATGAAAAAAAGTAATCGTTTGAGAACAACACTGCAGAAACTTAAGATACCACAATGGAACAATACATATGGAACAATAAATAAGAACTATTATATACCGGATATATATAATAAATTAGATTAGAAAGTGTTAGAATATCAGTCCAAGACTGAATTAAAAACGAAAGCTAATGATTGAATCTAAGATCATAATATTTGTTTGTTTGTTTGGCTGTTTGTGTGTGCCCCGCCACATCACCGACATTCTCACTTGAAGTCGCAATGGGAATCTTGATTAATATTGTTTATTTTGTTTGTGCGTTCGCAGTAGGAATCTTATTTCGTTTGTTTGTTTGTATCTTTGTCAAATGGAATTGTCTGTATAAGTAATGACGGAATTGTGTGTATTAGTAATGATTCGAGCTGTGTTTTCAACAAAGAGGCACAATACTGATGACGTCATGCTTTTTTTCCAGTCACACTATTTTCATGCAAACGGAATCTAGGCCTCTATTTCTTTTTACCCTGAATCTAACTAAATCGAATGAAAGCTAGGGCGACTGCTAACGGGAAATCACGGTATTTTCATGCAAACGGGAAACCATAACAATGCTATTTAAAACTGGCCATATAAGAGGGGTTGTTCTAGCTAGCTAAAATATATAAAATATAAAATCAAGCTTTGAAAAGGTAAATTAAGATTAAGTTACGTATTGATTTATTATGTTACGGTATTAGAATGTACCAAGGATATTAATTGTAATTGTTTCTTATTTATGTACTTGTTATATATAAAATGTGTACGTTTATTGCTACTCACACAAGTTTATTTTATTAAACTTCGAGTATTTGCATTATGTACACGCTAAGTAATTAGTATTGTTTATATTACTTATTTATTTGCTTGCTTACTTTTTATGCACTGTATTCAGTCATATTAACTGGTTGACAAACTGTACTTGATGTCGTTGTAGAGTGAGGGGTTTTAGGGCAGGTTACCTCTTTAACCCTTTTTAGTTTAACTGGACCCTTTCTGTGCTCATCAAATTCATGCTCAGGAAAATACTTGGTTAATTCATGTGGATATTGACATGTATAATCCCTACTCACATGACTGGAAACAGTGGAATCTACATCACTCCTACCAAAATCAACTACTACTTCCCTATTCACTGGTTTATAAGGGGAAAATTCAATCCCTGAGAATACTGCCTGATTGGAGGCATTAAAGGGGTCAGTTAAATTTAAGGGTTCAACAGGCAACCTTAAATCTACACTGGGACAACTTACATTTTTTACCCAATCATCACATCTGCGGCGCCGTTCGTGGTCCGATAGTGACGAAATGTCACTTGGAGATTTGCTCACATTTATGTGAACTGAAAGCTGCCCATCTGAAATTTCTTGATCCAATGGACCTCTGGTTGACTGTGCTCCATGGATTTTTCTTCTTCTAGCAGTTGATATTGCTGGAGGTGCAGATAATCTCAGCGGTGGTGTGATTGGCTCTCTACGTGACCCTAGAATTGGATTCGAGCGTCTTTTGGAAGTTGTGTTTCCTTGGTTTGATACGGGCAATGACTGGAGTAAAGAGTTTAGTTGATCAGCAGTCAGATTCAAGGTGAAGTTGTCCAAACCTGTTGCCTGGTCTACTTCACTGTTCTTGGTCCATGTCCTTTCAGACCCTTCCTCTTCAGATCCAGAGCTGATATCAATTGCTTCTGATGCAGTTTCTCCTCTTTGTGATAATGCTTCTGATGTGGAATCAGCTTCTCTATTGGGTACAGATTCTCGTCTTCTTCTAGGCAATAAACAGTCTGATTGAATTTGCACATGGCGTGGTCCCCTACAGGATGGTAAATTTCTTTCTTCTTCATCCAGCTCCACAAACTTTCCTGCTTCATACACTTCTCTGGTAACCCTTTTTATGGGCAGGCTGTGACTGATTCTTGGGTGAATACCTGAGTACGCTTGAGATGGTAATTCGTGAATGGTTTGTTGTAGAAAGTCGGAATAAAATGGGTTGGACTGATGAAACGGATTTTGAGGACTAGGACTTGAAATATTGCCAAAATTTATGGAGTTACTTCCACCTTGGACATCCAATGTTGCTCCTAACGCTGGTTTGGTTGCCAGATCCATTTCTCCCGTGCACAAGTCACTCAAATTGTGATACTCCATCGCTGGGTTTTTTGAAATTTCTTCTCCCGGAGTCGATGTAGTTACTGGTTTAAATCCTCGTTCTTCACGCACTCTGGTTACCCGAAAATGGTAACCATGGGTTTTTCCTTCCTCCATGCCTACTTATTTGAAGTGAGGGACAGGGAAAGGGAGGAATTCTTTAGCTAATAACTGACCGAAAATAACTACTAATAATTTCCTTTTCATAATATTGTGTCACTCAGAAACTATGAGGAAAAAGGTTTGGAACGTTTTTTTTTTTAAACGTCATTTGCATTACATTTGCCTTTTTTTTTTTTCTTCTTACAATTCCATTCTTATTTGCCGAATGCACCAAATTGCAGGGAGTTTGACTGGGGCGGTTATGTTGATGTGGTGAGCAAACGATGGTGAAAAGTTGAAAGTTATTTAGAGCAGATTCATTGCTGATAGATGTTTTAATGGTCAGTAATTTTGATGTTGCGCTCGCCTGCCACGACACAAATCCCTGCTTTAAACCAATGTGATGTAGGTGAATACTGGTGAATTGTTTGGGGCATGACGTAACTTAAATGGGGACAATTGGGGGAAATTGGGGAATAATTTCTAGTGAAAGATCGAAAATAAAAACAACTTACGATGGCTGCAGTCAGATTTGGAATGAAGGAGGGGTTGGAATTACATTGTTGCCTAACTGATAATCTATTACAATTGTCGGCTAGGCAGTGCACGAGTTACATTGTTGTTACAACAGAATTGGAATACATATATATTGTTTCAAGATAATACATTAACAACTGTAGAATGCTTGGAGAGGAGGCAGATTGAGAGATAGGTCTCACTTGTAAGGCCGATTGTGGTGCAGTTGCATTAGCAACAGCACGAGGGCGTCCAACATTGACGGGTCTAAGGGCGAAAGCTGAGACCAATCTCTACAGTATTGTAACTCAAAAAAAATTTTCGTTAGAAAACTTTGAGCGTTGTTAAACAATAAAACTATTATTACTACTGCTAATAACTACTACCACTACAACTACAAAATTACATGGGCATTGATCTACTTACTAATTTTCTCTACACTGTTCCTCAGGTTTCTGTGCAGAATACTTAAGGTTTTTTAATAGACCTAACTACGCTGGTAATTCCAGCTTTCAGACGAACTAGTTCGATAAGAAGGATCGATACAGCCATTATTAATACAGTAATTTATCAATGTGATGAGTTCTCGAAACTCGCTTATCTCTAGTGTACGTAATTACTCGAAATAGCTTTTCTCTCTTTTTCATGTTTAGTATTGAAGGCATAATTGGTTTGACATTAATTTGGCTGATTCCATACAACAGGCTTTTTCGTTACTAATTACCATGCAGTTATTTGACTCTTCAGCTTCCTTGTGCTTCGTATCTTATCGTGTTTTAAATAACTCTGACGATGGTACGGTAGGACTGTTTTTGGCTCTAGTTTATTTTCATCGAATATTCGTTTTATGCACTGCTGCTAACAACATCATATTGAAGGTAATTAGTATGCTAAATCAAAAGTTCTGTTAAATCAGCATTTATATTTCAGTGGAAGCGTCTTTTGATAATCACCTTCTACCCCAAAACAAAACTTGTTAAGGATTCCCGCCAGGCTTTTGACCGTGTCACCAAGCTAATCCCGCCGAATCATAGTTGGAAGGTTAAATGAAATATTTGAAAATTGCTTACTGCGCAATTTTCACTTGTTTCATTTAACGTTTGAAGTCTTAGTGGGTGGGATTAGCTTGACGAAAGAGCTTGGCATTTGATATCACGACTTTACACGGCCGAAAAGCTTGTCGGGAATCTTTAACAAGTTTTGTTTTGGGGTAGATATCGGATCATTTTGGTCCAAATTGATGACGAAATCCATTTTTTTAGTAATTTGATTGGACCATTACAGAATGACGTCATTAATAAAGTATTCTCTGGAAGCCTGTGGCCCCAGAAGGACTACAATGCCATTCAAGGGAGAAAACCCGACAACCGACCCTCCTCCCCCGACAACCGACCCTCCTCCCCCGACTTACCGGCCCTTCGAGGAGGCCAGCACTGCAAAAAGAGACTCCCCACGGCCTTCTATCGAGACCATTCCAAGGTCCAAAAAGACGGCATTTTCGCACTGTTCTCGTCACGCACGGCTATGCGACGATGCCCCGACTGTTATTTGAGGTCCCTCTTCCCCTGTAACGAAAGGAATAAAAAAGTTGTAATAAAATAATTAACGAGTTAAACAAAGGTTAGACTTTACACCCCTATAGCTTGTTATCTAAGTAACATATCATTAGGCACCATAAAACCAAATATGGCCCCCACACCCATCCCCCAGAGGGCCGAGGGGCCTAACTGTCGAAAATGGGGTCCCCTACTCCAGGCCCGAGCTTTTTTGTCAGTACATAGTCAGCATATCACTGAATCTCATACTGCCCCAGAACCTATGTCTGTGTCTGCTGCAATTCCCAATTTATGTAAATGACTTTTGGGCCAATAGTCAGCCTCTGATGAATTTGGGTTTGTGTCGACCACTGATTATGACTAGCCATTCTGTTTTCGGCAGTTCTTTCCATACAAGAAATAGTTTGAAGTTTGGGACCCAATCAAGGACGGTTATTTAACAGTTGTTTCCACCAATATAAACCAGATATAGAATCATAACTGCTTTGAACGTTTTTAGTTCTATTATCTGTTTTGGCTTAAATCATTAAGTGTCAGACGAATGGCATTCACAGCTTCGTTTTAGGTATGTTTCATTGTCATAATATTTTGATATGCAACCACCTTTGATGGTTATCCGGAATCCTAATAGCCTATTTTCCGTAATTTTCCAGGCAAGGCTCACAATGCAAACATTGTCGCTGAAGGTTCATCGTAAATATCTGTCAAGCAAGGAAGAACTTAAGGTAAACCGCCTTGTATCCTTATGTGTGTCTTATCCTGGCAAAACACACCCCTGAACACCGACAAACAATGAAGGTTAAACACTATGTATGCTTTTTTTTAATATGCTTGCTTTCTTCTTTAGAAATAATCCACTTATGATCAGGAAAGCGTTCTTTTATTTCAAGGTCACTGAATAAATTCGAAAATACTCTTGCTGATGTAGTTTTTGCAACTAATTAAAAAAAATACAATATCACAACAGTTTACTTGCGCTTGTATCATTAACAGTGACATGTGATGAAAGCAAACACATGTTTGTATTATACACAGAGCCGCACTCATTTAATGCACTAGGTGAATCGAAGTCAATAAACGTGCTTAACGGTGCTGACTAGTATTGGCAAATAGTCACAGCCTACATGAAGTGACTAACGTCATATTTAAGGGCCACTGAAACTATATTTGGATGGGTTTTGGAAGGAAGCACACACTCTTATAAACAGACTGCGACAATGGTGTCTTTGTTTACCACTACTGAATACAATGGAAGCACTGGACTCTCATTGGTCAATATGGCGTTAGACAGGTCACCAGCCATGGCCATTGAAGAAAAATCTTCTAAGACGATACAGGATGTAGAAGTTTTGGAAGGTTTCAAAAGACCTGCTTAAGATATGTTGTCCCTTAGAGACGTCCGTGCTATTTGACGCTATTAAAATCTTCAAAAATACAAAATGAAGCATTTTAGACTTGCAAGATTATTTGATCCTTTCGGATTAGTCTCGCCGAAAACTATGGTAGTTCAATTACTATTGCAGGATTTGTGGCGTCTAATAATTGGTTGGAATGTGCCAATACCAGAACAGTTGTTGTCTGTATTGGATCAGTGCAAAAAGGATGTGTTTGTTTTAGAAAAAAATCACCTTGGATTCACCTCTGGATGGAGAACAAGTGCAATTCACATTTTTGCGACGCTTCACCTAAATCATACGGAACGATGGCTTATCTTTGTTCAAAAACATGTGAAAATACAATAAACACCAATCTATTACTTCCCAATCAATGGTAGCACCATGGGATCCAGAGATTCCATGCATTGAACTATGTATGCATTCCACGACTTGAACTAATGGCGTGTTTGAATGGGGTTCAAGATCACATGAAATATACAACAAACATGGGAAAGACCAGAAATTTGAACATAAAGTAGTTTAATAATGGATCAGGGCACGCCAGCTTGTTGGATGCCTTCCGTTGGTAAAAGAGTACAAGAGAGTCAATCGATGACAAATAAACGACGTCTGGTGTTATTGTAACACAAAGATTAATCCAGCAGACGTAATCACCAGAGGGCAGGCTTAAGAAAGCTTCCTTAATGACCGAACATGATCGTCATGTATTTTTCATGATGATTGGTGTCATTATGAATGGGTCATCATGGTTGCAAGGTGAGGATGTCCTATATTTCGAGTGAGAAGACGGTCAAGAAGCTGATGTACTTACTCAACACGAGGGAACAGTAGCGGTGGTTTATAATATTTTGATAGCCTGGAAGAGTACAATAGATACAAAAAGATGTAAAACGTGGTCAATATTGCTTCGTGTAATTGCTTGGATTCTTTGCTTCATGGATCAATCTATGAAAATAAGTGTCAGCAATCATCATTACTTAAGTTCAAAATAGTTAAAAGTAGCAAAGAAATAATGGTTTCAGTTAATTCAAAATGAATGTTTCGTAGACTTTGTTATCCAGTTTATTAAAGTTAAACTCTTTTTTGGATGATGATGGACTAATCAGAATGGATGGAAGACTGAAGTTTTCACAAGTTGTGAAATAAACTTTGTTGGAAAGTCAAAAGTTGGTAGTTGCTTTATTCATGATTACCTCATGCAGTCATTACACGCTGGTGTACAAACCACTTTATTTCTCATCAGAATAAGGCTTGGATTCTCCACGGAAGGCAAACTACTGAAAAAGTCATTCACATTAATGCTTCATACGCAGAAAGTGGAAAGCTGAGGCTCCATCCGTAATAGTGAGATGCTATGACCAGCATCTAAATTCAACCAAAAGATCCGTTTCTTGTCACTGGCATTGATTTTGCTGGACCTTAATGAATCAAAGGTGTGAGATAAAAACGTAAATGTCAAATTTATCTCTTCACATGTGCAGTTATAAGAGCACGTTTAAAATTTGTTTCTTAACAAGACCCAAGGCAGTGTAAATAACTCTCTGAAATCCTCGGCTGGCTATAAAATGACTAAATCCGTTAGTTACCATTTAAACGGTTTATAGCTAGATGCGGACTTTGCAGAGTTGTTTACAGTGACAATGTGAAGACCTTCCAGTTGACAGACCAATTATTACGAGAAGCTTTGGTAAGTTCAAGATCAAGCCACCAAGGAAAAATGATAAGTATTGAACAGAGGTTCATCACGCCTCAAGTTGGGTGATGGAGAGGTTTTTATGAGTGGGTGGGTTCTGCCTTACTTGAATTCGAGAAACTTCACATAATCTTGGTAGAGATGGACGCTGCTATCAATACCTAGGCAGCATTACCAGAAGACCCGAATGATGCCGAATACATATTAACATCAGATTTTTTGGATCGGAAGACAGGCACGTAGTTTGTCTGACATTTTCTTTAAGTGTCTCTACTGTTCCCACAAATGATTCTATTCAAAGAATCTGGACTTTCAGAAGATGGCAGTGAATAATCTTTGGAAGATAGGGAGGCAAGATAAAGAAAGTACGAAATGAAATTTCCTAAAGACGAATCTACAGTCAAGTTTGATGACATTGAATTAATTATGGACGATCTTATTCCCAGAGGTCAATGGAAAATAGCCAAATTCTCTGACCTTACTGAAAAAACAGATGACAAGGTACGTTCTGTGATGTTGCAGACAAGTAATTACACTTTCGTAAGACTAACCGTACAAAGGATTTGGCCATTGGAGCTGATGTATGGTGTAGGTACTGCAACACTGTTTCCTGGGGTGTCTGTAATAACCCTTTGAAGAGGCATGCTTCGGATTCATACACGTAAATACACATACGTCACTACAACAAAGATATATCCATTTCATACACTAAACCCCCGTCAACTTCTTTGGTCGCTCTTGAAGAGCTCTCCAGCTTAACCTACTTTTTGGCTTCAACGGGTGTTTTCTATATTTGAACTCGTGGACCCCCATTAAAATCCTTAAGTTGGCAAAGAGCTATCTACTGTACTCCAATGTGCTTCTACCAGTAAAAATTCGAATGGGTCCCCGGCATGGAAATTCAGGTCATTTCAAATCCGGGTAAAGTATTGGTTAGGCTAAAAGTCCAAGCACAAATAAACAACTTTTCATCTTTCACATCCGTCTGAAGAAGATCAAATTAAACAGGGGTTTCCTCTTTCAAGCGAATAAGGTGTAAATCGGAAGAAAAGTGCAGAAGATTTCGTGAAAATAGCTTTATTCACAAGCATCTTAGACCTGAAGATTTTTTGCTCTTCTATAGTTAATTTATACCAAGGAATGGTTTCTCTTCAAAAGGGCATAACAACAACAGTTCATATTCTCACAAGATTATCTTTGTGCTAAAGAAATTAAGATATTCTTTTGCCATGGGGGAAATCGGGAGGAGCTGCAAATCTCTTTAACCAGTCTTTCTTCTGCCTGCAGAAGACAGTATGAAGACAGCACATGGAGGTTGTCCGATTCAAGATCCACAAACAAAATGTCGTTTGCATCTTTCTGTGGATAGTGGAATATGTAAGTGAATCGTGCAAGTGCTTTCACTTAAAATGTGTAGGTATTGCTAAATAGCAAGATGTTTTATATGTCATTACACGGTTGTAGTTTACCATGAGGTTATTTATTGCCTTAACACTGAGCTTGCTGCATTATAATAACACTGGTTCAGACCCAATAGTGACTGGGAGGACAGAAGGGCAGGTGCCACTTACACTGGTCCCGTGGTTAAACGAAGTCAGTGATAAACAATATATTTTTTACGGACCAAAAGAACTTTTGACGGCATACGCGGGTCATGTGAGGGTTACATTTGCTTCGATGCTTGCACTCCTGCATAGCGTTTGCCTACACGTGGCCTATCAGTGGTATCTTCACAACATCTCCCGCCTATCCCACCCACTAACAAATCTTTTAAGTCATCATTAAGATACGTGTTAGTAATTTTACGTTTATATAACCTTATTTTAGCCAACAGAATACAAGTTAGTCATGTCACACGCCTAGTTTCGTACATGTGCAGCATTAAGAAAGAGTTGTCATGGTGTTTATTACTAAATAAAACCTAAACTGTGATTTAGCTCTACAGCAGTAAAGATATCTCCAGCAATCTTTCATTTCTGGTCCTACACCTTAGGCTTTGGGCCTAGTTTATCCCTCCGATATTCCATTCCTGCGCCTTTGGAATAATTTGTTTCCAATGTGACCTTTGTTCGTTACCCAACATTGTCTTTGGTAATGGAATCTTAGCAACACTATTCGCATAAGTCGATACTAAGTTAGCTTAAACCTAAACTAACCCAGCTGATAGGAATCAAGGTATCCCATGTCACATTGAAGTGCATTGCTCATTCGGCTAGTGTATTGGTTATGCATTGTTACTGTTGGGATATTCCTTATTTGTCACACTGGGGAGTGGCGTACCTGGAGAACAGTTAAAGAGATCTCGTCCAGTTCTAACACCCTACCATCTAAGTAAATTCTTTGGGTTTGTTGTTTTCCCTAGATTCAAACCTTCGTTAGGGCCTTCTACAGTTTGGTTTAGTGTTTCTCCCACTTAGGCTTAGATTTCCTAACTTTCCCTAGAGAGCTGTACAGGTGTCTTTATACGCTATGAGATTTAACATAGGACGCGTGTGGCTAACTAGCCCGTTAATTAACTAGTTAGCTAGTAACACAAAGTCAATGATGTTGAGGGCATATTTTCTCTATAAAGGACACTTCCAACTCGAGCTGAGGTTTTCTGCATTACTAGACATTATGCATCAGATTCCAATAGTTTGCAAAGATTTCTGCCAAATGGTGAATTTTTCTCAGTAGGCTGAAATAATGTGTGAGTGAACGAGTGAGGGAATCCTATTGGCTCCCCTTTTGTATCAGGTTGCAGGTCGTCTGCCGACACGTAGAATAGCTGCGTAGACCACCTCATGTGAAAACAGTGATGGACAAATGGTCCATATGAAGGCAATTGTGGACAAATGGCTGATATGAAGACAATGATGAACAAATAGTTAATATAAAGACAATGATGGACAAACAATTTGTATGAAGACAAAACTGGACAAATGTTTGATATGGAGAGAGTGATGGACAAATAGTTGATTTGAAGGCAGTGATGGACAAATGGTTGATATGAAGACAATGATGGACAAATGGTTGATATGAAGGCAATGATGGAGAAATGGTTGGT
>JAHWFP010033763.1:11529-45128 GCA_023313725.1 Lithobius niger | reverse complement strand
TGTTTGAGGAACTCATTCCGTGGCAACCAATCGCCTCAAACTAAATTTGCTTTAAAACTTTTCCGACGCTTCCAAATTTTCCCAGACGGTGTAGCGCAGACAGCGACTTACACGTCGGCGAACCAAGAGCTTCAACTCTAAAATAATTTCCTTCAAACACCGAACTATTAAATCATAAGAGCAATAAAGATGTCCCCCGTGTCGCCTTCTGTCTCACAAAATATTAATTACTTTCAAGGTGTCGTTTTTCTTAGGCCACGGCGGCTTTATCTGTAACAGCAAAAATGAGAAAAGAAAGTGGCGTACTTTTTTTGTCACTGTAATCCAGTTTGCAATTAAGCCCATTATAGGGAGAGTTCTTTCTTCGTCGTATTACAGCTAAATTAAGTTTAATTGCGCAAGAATTTGCTCGGCTGCCCGTGAAAGTAGATAGTCGCCTGCTTTTCGCCGACGAATAGTTAGCTGCGAGTCGGGAAAGCGATAAAAATAATTACAAAACTTTAGACTGATTATAAATTTAGGAGGAGAGGAACGACCAAGGCTGCTCTGAAAAAAAAAATGTAGCACAAATAAAACACCAGGCCTTAAAACGAAGGTTCAGAAAGTTTCATTTATTTTAAAGACGATAAAGAAAAGCATTTCTGTGTTTGTAAGAAGTCGAGGTTTAGCCGACGTTTCAACGGCGGAAGCTAATGAGATACGCTCAGCCTTTTGCTTCGGAGAAGTAAACAAGCTGTAAGGACTTTTCGTAAGTGGTGCAGTGTGATAATAAAAAATTAAACGCGACATGTCATAAAAGACGAATACGGCGTCTATACGCGCGCAAAAAAAATGTATTTTAAACCTTATGCTTTAACTCTTGACGACCATATGAAGGCCTTACGCAGGACTGAAAATTGAGGTTGGAATTGAGGTTAATAGCGCGTCAACAGCTAGGTCATTAGCTCCCACCTCACTCACAGTGCAGTAGTCCGGGAAGCCACTGCGCCACACGTAAGGATAATAACCCCTCTCCCCTTACAGCGTTTGTAGTGATTCTCTGTGAGGTAATCAAACAGTTTTATTTAGGCCAGTTGAACTTAATGTGACTGAATTTGTTTAATTCCTACTTCAATTCACTTGTAAAAGCTCAGCACACATTTCCGAGTAAGTAGTTGTTAGGGCGCGTTTACGCAACAAGTCATTCTCGCTCGCTGAATGCTATTTGATAGTCAAACGTAGTTTATTTATAAATAACAAAGCGGATAAAGAACCAAGAGCTACAGTAATTTTAAACATTGCTACAAGATTGTTGCCATTTCACGGTATTTCCAAAATGTGCTATTCTCCCTCAAAGTACAGCTTCTAGCAATGATCAAACGTCGGTAGAATAAATAACTTCCCGCAGCGAGAATTCAAAATCCAACATGGCGTCCATTTCGTGGCTATCGAATCGAAGACAAACCATCGAATGCCGGCATACAAAAAAACAGCCGTCGTCTTGTACTGTAGTGAAAATTGTTTTCGTGTTGTCATAAATCGACGCTCAAATGTTGCAAGCATCGTACGCTGTGTCAGGAGGCACGAGGAGAAGATTTGCGTTTGCGTCGTTGCCATGGTTACTACGTATAGACAACTCGAAAGCCGCATAGTCCGGTAAAGGCGAGAAACAGCCATCAGATTTAGTAGTGATCAAGTAAAAGCTAGTGAGCGAGAATACTGTCGTTGCGTAAACGCGCCCTTGCCTATTTCAGCACGTCGCTGATTCTGCAAATCGATTTAGAAAACAAGCGCAATATTATCTCTTAACTTATCATGGAAGCTAGACATCAACAATGGTTCTTTGGGGAAAAAAATGTTAGTTCCTACTAACGAGAATGGTAATGAGGACCAAACTATGCTACTATGCTATACCCCGCCTTCATAAACACTCACATAATATCAAGTAATAAATATTTTTTACAACCAAAAAAAAAAAAAAGGACACCACTAAAAATAAAACAAACACCGCGAATGAAAAACTAATGAGGATGAAATGCTAAAAAGGCTTTCTAAAAAGTGAAACTGTTGCTCGCGTAAATTATCTGCGTCAAACCGGATTAAAATTGTAAAAAAAAAAAAACAACATGGTAAACGTCCTCCCTAACACCGTGTTTAAAACTTGTTCAAGGTTTCTGTAAAAAACTTAAATGAATTGTGCTTCCGACGGATGGCTTTGAAAGGCTTACCAGAAGGGGTGTTAAGGTTCCAGTAACCACACACGGTAGCAGAAAGAATTTTTTCCCTCGACCATAGTCTTATTGACAACTCCTACAGCTTAAATCTGTGACATCCAGTTTTGGAACATTTCTGTACAGCAAAACAGCTTCATTGGCTTAAACATGCAAAATAGTGTAATTTAGAACCAAATTTTACTGAACTTGCTCAAACGTATCGATTTCGTTTTAATAGATATGGTGACCAAGAACTTAAGAACGTGCTTATTCTAAAAGCAGAATAAGATGTAAAATATCGTATTTTTCCTTCGCGGCCCATTTCCCCCCAGAATTTACGGTAAACTGCACACTTTTTTACAGCAGTGTGTAGGTAAGAACGAAGAGACATTCCACGAAATGGCGCCAGGGTTAATTTTCAACCAAGGTTCAAAATGCCATTTGCCTATCTAGGTAATAAATTAAATATCATCTATAAAATATTTTCAAATCCAATGAAATCATATAAAATTATTATTAGGCCAACATAAATCGCTAAAACAACAACTTAAAAATGCTCACAGGAAACCGAAAAACCTGTATAGAGCAGCGACATTTGCCGCCATATTGGCACCAGTATGGGTTTTGGAAGGCATAACTACAAGGTGCATTACATAAAAATGGAGGGAAAAACAACAGAAGAACGGATTTCTTAGGCTTAAAATAACGTTGTTTTCTCCAACAACAAAAATCGCGCGTTTTAGGTATAAGAATCACTCTTTACAGCATCGGCTTCAGTATGACGCCATTCTGTTTCTCTCTGCAGTGCCCCTTACAGCTAACCCATTAAGGCTCCAGCATAGAGTTATATACAATAATACTACGTCGTGTCACTGCTCTATAGTATGTCATGTATGTATTCGCGCATAAGCTAAACGGAAGACATGTTCCTATTCTCATGCAAAATAAACTATAGTTTACTCCACATTATGTTTGCTGGAAACCACCTGTGCGACGCCACGTTTCCTTGCACTACGTGTGCAAAAACATGTGGATATCACACTTGTAGCATCTATATATTTACTCTTATGGTCTACGAGTGGGATAATTAAGTGTTTTTTGCGCTCATAGTGAAAGGAAATGTGACGTCATACAGTCAGTTTCCTGCAAACATAATGTGGAACAAGCTATAAAGCAGTGACATTTGCCGCCATATTGGTACCAGCATGGGTTTTGGAGGGCATAACTACAAGGTGCACTACATAAAAATGGAGGGAAAAACAACGGAAGAGCGGATTTCTCAGGCTTAAAATAACGTTGTTTTCTCCAACTACAAAAATCGCGCGTTTTAGGTTTAAGAAACCACTCTTCACAGCATCGGTTGCAGTAGGACTCCCTTCTGTTTCTCTCTGCAGTGCCCCTTGCAGCTAACCCACTAAGACTCCAGCATAGAGTTATATACAATAATACTACGTCGTGTCACTGCTCCATAGTGTCGTAAGATATTCAAAACATATTTGATGATCAGCCTCTAACTCGGTGCTTTATAACCTGGAATAAGTCCTACTAGTATTGCTTTATTCAATGGGAAGTTCAAGTTTACAGCTTAGGCTCACTTGTCACCAAGTCCGGCAAGTTTGCTCTCTGTCTCTCTCTCTCTGTCTCTCTCTGCTCTCTCAGCTCTTCTGCTTGTGTTTATTGTTTAGTAGGATTGGCCGTTCTTCTGTTCATCAGCTTCCAGCAACTGAACCTTGAGGACAATCAGTTGGTTCATTGCTCCTTCCGCCTCGTAACCAACAGCTGCCTGCCCACGGATAGGCCTAAGTGATCTTTTAGGTTACTGTTTTTTTTTTCCTGCCCCTCCTACTCTCTTCTTCTCTTTCTCTTTTCTTTCCTTTTCTTTCTTTGTTGTTGCTTTTAGGGAATGCTGGAGAAGCAATCGATAAACTAAGCCCTTTTGCTGTGAGGAATGAACTCTTTTTTTTATTTTTTATTTTGCGGTGAATAAATGAACAATTCGTGTATTCTGATGGGATTCTTATAATACTTTGTTGACCATAAAGCACCCCTTGATGTTGCTTTGCAATCTTTTTGGAGCGGAGTTCCGTTTCCGTTTATGAATACACTCGAATGCAATCTTTGTAATCGCATCACGCAACAACTACTGCATCGATTAAAACCAGATTTTGCACGTTGATAGGGGTACACCCAGAGGTGGTTTGTAAGAAAAACAAATTAAAATCGGACATGTTGTTGAGGAACTACGCCATCCATCGACGTGCTATGTAGGCCTACGGACAAAGAAACAAGATGCGATGAGCAACCGAAAAGATGAGCCAACAAAAATTCTTCACATGTTCGGGTGCTTTGTCTGCTGAAAACCAAAGTCGGAAAACCTCTCGTGGCAACCGCCGTCAACGCTATCCAGCGACGCGCTACGATAGCAAATGATGAAGAAACAATATGCGATGACACAACTGCCTTGCCTGGTGTATTGTTTCAACATTACATTCTTTAAAATAGGTGTTTATACAACTTTAATTTATTGTGTGATTAATAATCGTTTTGCTCCATTTTGTCGACGGCGTGACTTATGACGCCATAGTTTAGTTTAACCTCGTTTCAGGATAGAGGACTGTACGCAATCATAAAAATATTCAGGCGGACGACTGGTAAAATTCCTCGATTTTATTAAACACACTTGATTTTTCGAAACTAAACGTCTGTTTCTTTATCAAAATAAACCTATACAAATCAAAACCAAATATCCGTTTGGCAGTTACAACCAACAGGAAAGTAAAAAAAATCGTGAACTAACAATACGCCAAGCAGCCTATAGTTCACAATAAAAATTAAAATGGACGCTCCCATCGTTTATCCTGATATGCGCGTCGTTCCTTACGCCCTTCCCCTTGATGCTTCTCTTTGCCACTGTGTGATTGCACATATTTTAGGGAATATGATAAACAGATTGTGAGCAATAACCGCAATTAGCTGCGTGCTAATAATCAATACATCGATTTGAGATGTTCTGTGGATCGATAAACTGTGAAGCATGGATCCACGCCCATAGAGTGAGTGAAGCGAACGATATGGATAGTTGTTACATAGATATTTAGATAGATACGTTTATTACGATCCAAAGCATTTCATAGGATACATTGGCAACGAAATAACAAGAGTGAAAAATCTGTGTCGCACAGTAACTCGGGTGCGACACAAGAATCACAAAAAGAAAAATAATTAAGTTGTCAATAGGTATCAACAAAGAAGTAAAAGAAATGTGCCTCAAATGAAGACACACAAAAAAGAAAAAGTCATTCGTGGCTACAAATAAAGAAAAGTACGGATGCAAACCTATTTACGTTGCCCTCCGGACTTATATGTCAGGCTGCCTGAGCGGAGAATCGAACCCACGATCTGTGCAATCAAAGGCCGATATACCGCCGCTGAGCCGTACTGTTTACGTGTATATGCGTGCGTGTTAAATACTGCCTATGGACGTTTCATTTCGGCCATGTCGGTATGGCTCAGCGCCCTTGATTTCAAAGGTCGTGAGTTCGATTTCCCCGCTCAGGCAGTCTAACAAATAAGTCCAGAAGGCACCGTAAATAGGTTTGCAGAAGGTTTGCATCCGTATTTGTTTAACCTTCTTGAGCCATTGGCTTTTCGTCTTGCTTGTCTACAAATAATTCATAATAGAGCAATGACATTTGCCGCCATATTGGCGCCGGTATGGGTTTTGGAGGGCATACCTACAAGGTGCACTACATAAAAATGGAGGGAAAAACAACGGAAGAGCGGATTTCTTAGGCTTAAAATAACGTTGTTTTCTCCAACAACAAAAATCGCGCGTTTTAGGTCTAAGAAATCACTCTTCACACCATCGGCTTCAGTATGACGCCCTTCTGTTTCTCTCTGCAGTGCCCCTTGCAGCTAACCCATTAAGGCTCCAGCATATACAATAATACTACGTCGTGTCACTGCTCTATAGGTAAAATTTAGAAATACAAGTGATTTGATTTGATTTGATTTATTAACGAGCTTAACCCTACTGGGTCTCCAGCCCGACTACCCTAAACCTAAAATACAACAAAAAAACTTAATTCACATTTAACAGGAATCTTCCAGATCGGGTACAGAATTACAAGTGACACTAAACATTAACAATAAACAAAATTTGAAGGTCGCAGCAAGCCAACAATCCATTCGCGGACTTCGATTTGTAAAAAAAAAAAAATAAAAAAAAATAATGTGAAGCATCAAGACAATTTCTTATTTTAAATTCGTGACTGCATTTGGCTATTTGTCAGGTCAAGAAAGCAAGTAAACACGCGTTTTATGCAGACGATTCCCACCCATTTTGATTTCCCTGTTCATCACCCATGCATACGAAACCGCATGACATCATCATCATCGTTTTTTTTAGTTGTTTTTTTTTACGATTTTGCGTTCAATATCTATCTTTCCAACTAGCAGCGGTTCGTGTAAGAGGGGTTGGGAATGACGTTTGTTGACTGACGCCATTCTGTGGGTGTGGGTGGTGCCCAGCATCTATCAAAATGCCTCACGAACGATTGGATCCGTCAAAATAAACTGAAGCGGTGCCATTCCTAGACATCGTGCGGCGGGCGGTGGTTGGGGGGATGGATTGTTGGGAGGGGGGGGGGCAATGTTTCGACTGGAAGGGGAGGGGATTTAAGAGTTATTAATGTTAGTGGAATGTCTGCGAAGAAAACACTGTCTCGGTTTTGTGATAATTGCATGCTGCAAAGGGCAGATATTTTTTCTCTTCTTTTTTTTCTGTCTTTCTTTCTTTCTTCTGCCTCCCGTTATTTCTAGCAGGCCGTTAGGAAAATAAAAAAGATGCGATAAAACGTACTATCGGGTCATGTGAAGAACGTAAGGACAGGCTATGATGCATCTAGAGTGCGGATTTGGAGGGATTTGGCGAAGCGCAAAATGGTAGTTTTCCCCCCACTTGTAATGACAAGCACTCACTCCCACTCCCACTCTCACTCTCCGTCTCTCTCGGAACGATATTGCCCCTATCAACAAGCCTGGCAACGAACTGTAACCCAAGGCAGTGGTGGAAAACAAGAAGTTGTGTTTGAGTAGGATTATTGAAAGGTGTCGGAACAAGTACTAGTTTAAAAAAAATAAAAATAAACGCCTCGCGAAACAGTTTAAGGGGCGCGTTTATGCCAACGACTCGCCTTTGCATCTCGCATCTAGCTAGAAGCTAGAAATTATCTGAAATTACAACATGGCGGCGGATTTAGCTCTGCCAGCTCGCAACGAAACGAGTCAATAATTGAGTTTAGAAGCGATTGGGAAAATTGTTTCGTCAGGAGGAATTCTTTATCTTACTGTCACGAATTATAAGACTGCAAGCATTTACTCAAACGATGTCGGATTTTGCTAATCCAGGAAGCGTTGTTGCCATGGCAAGGACACCTTTACCATCGCGAATAAATTTCAGCTGCGAGAATGCGAAGGCGAGTAGTTGCGTAATGCTCCCTAACATTTTTTTTTTTAAATACCGTGAAAAAAATTATGACTTGTCAGTTATATTTGTCAGTTGTTAGGTTTTCGAGCAGTTGACAGACGCCAACGCGTGCGTTTCTCATGGGGGAGTGGTTCATGTTCACAGCCAGTCATTTCACAAGTGCTCATTTTACAGGCAATCATCTCACAGATACGATCATTTCACAGACTTACATTTCAGACATTCGTTTCAGTCTTGCGTTTCACAGACAATTTCACAGACATTAAAAAAAAAACTTTTTTAAAGTCCCTAATTATTATTATTTTTTTATTTCTAATATTAGCTGCTTACCCATTAAAAAAAAAGAAGAAATTGACAGCGGCTTGGTTTCACCTTCATAACAATTAAATCTATTTAAGAACGTCGTAAGATGAGGATGGAGGTGTAGGAATAAGGAAAAAGAGGACACAAACAAGAGTATAGGGATAGGAAGGAGAAAAAGGAAGGAAAAGTACGAAAGTAAGGAGAATCAGCTGGGAAGGGAATAAGGATGGAAGGTAGGAAGAAAGGAATGATATGAAAAAAATGGACCATTATTACATTGGTTATTTGCGTCTATGATTTGACAAATCGAGCCTTATTTTGGCCAACAAAACAGTACACAGCTGAAGCGCTGCGGATAACTGACCGATAAAAATAATACATAGGTGGAGAGCGAAAGGCCTGTAACAATATTAAAAGGAAAATGTAATGAATATCTGGAAATTATCATGTGAAAAAACTGTTGGGAACTTTTTCAGAATTTTCAGAATTTTTTTAATGTCAAAATGTCTGTGAAATGAATGTCTGGGATAGGCTCTTGTCTGTGAAATGGATGTCAGTGTTACGATGATCGTGTCTGTGAATTGATAATCTGTGAAATGGCCGGCTTAGTTGATGTGCATTATTTTCTTACGTAGTTTAGAATTTCAATATTTATTAGTAATTAACAATAATTAACAATTATTATTATTAAGATGACTTGTTGACGAATTTTTTTATAATAAAACGGCGCTCCAAACTTGTTGCTGGGTTACGTGATCGGCCGATAGGCCTAATGATGTAACGAATCTGTCAACAGCGGTAGCCGGTTCTGTCTGATGACTGGTGCTGGTAGATAATGCAAACGAACGATACCCAGCGTATTTCGAAAGAAAGGCCTTTACTTCAAGATTATTTATGGTAGGAAAATACATATTTTTATTTGACACTAATTCAACAAACGTTTCATAACATGTCGACATCGTAACGTTTGAAGCGGTATCAACTTCAAACAGCGCCATGTTGGTCACTGCAGTTCGTCGACCAATGAAAGCTATAGGATATTCTTTTACTAATTCTGTATTAAATTTAGCCAATGAACATCGACCGACGGTGATAAGAACGCAGTAGCTTTCGAAAGTTACAGATGTCTTATCACTGTCAGTCGGTTGTGATAAGACGAATTTATTACACGATCAAGGGCCAGGGATGGGCACAATTCCATTTTAATGGATTTGAGGCAATTACCTAGACTCCAAGTGAGCAGCAAGCCAAATCAAATCCATTTCTACTTACATACCGTTGATAAGCAATTCAATTCCAGATCAATTCCAATTCATTTTCATGAATCAGAGTCAATTCCAACCAAGTCACTGACATGGGTCAATGCAATTCAAATTATTCCCATATTTTGTATTTGCTATTTCAAATCATTTCCAATCAATCAATTTACATTTCTCATTTGATAATTACTTCCAATTCTATGACTTGCTGTTGATTCAGTCTTAGTTCCAATCAATTCCCAGTTGATTCAGGAAATATTTTGACCAATTCCATTCAATACCATCCAATTCCGCCTAAGTCCAGCATAATTTCTGGTAAATGCTGACAAAATTTAAGGTACTGCCGAAAATTTAGACGATTTTGGTGAATTTTGGGGCTGAAATTGGATAAATTGATTTGGATTTTGTGGAATTGGCCTGAATTTCAGGTTGAATCAAATGAGGTCAAATTAAGGAATTTTAAGTCAAGTAAAAACCAAATCAAATCTGCGCAATGAAAATCCAATGGATGAACTTGACAAGTCCAGTCAACCTAAGCGCAACATAGGGTCATTCAGTCAATCCCAACCTAGTCAGTATACAATTTCGGCTAATACTCAAGTCAAGTCCAAATCAATAAAAGCGGAATTGAAGATTAATTTAGCTAATTCCATGCCTGGAATTGTCCAACATAGAATCAATTCCACCAAGTCCACAAAGGTGGAATTGAGTCAATTAGTTCCAAGTCTGGAATTGGCTTGCGCCTATCACTGTCAAGGGCACAAATGTTTGGGTGGCAAATTGTTTGCTTTATTTCCTTAAATACGTATTATTTTTCCGTGGCCAATCAGATTTTTGCGAAATGAGTTGAAATAGTGCTATTGCTCTATTCCTCTTACATTACAGGGAGGGGGGGAGATGAGGCTTAATGGCGCGTCGACAGCTTGGTCATTAGCGCCAACCTCAGTCACAGTGCAGTGGACATTATAGGCTTGATAGAGTGTCGGGTAATACAGTAATCCTGTGTTTACTACGGGAAATACTGAATGTTGCCAGAAATCCTGAGAGATAATAAAGGTATCCTCGTAAAGATCATCAATTTCTTTTAAAAAGATACATCTCTGTAACCTACTTTAGCTTGTTTTTGTTTCGGTGTATTTTGCGTTCCCTAGCTTCGGCATTACTTTGCAGAGCTCACTGTGCTTTGAAACATTCTGGCTAACAGTATTCATCGGATGCTTTAGCTTAGATTGTCTTTAGTTAAAAGAACAAAAGAAACCTATTTGGCTGACGGTTTGTTCTCTGTGGCTCTCTAGCCACATATGCTGCGATTATTGTTTGTGGATCTTCAGCCACAAATTCTGCATTTACTTTCTTTGGCGCTTTAGCCGCATCATTCTCTGATTGGTTTGTGCTCTGCTTAGCAGATAAAGAAGGCAATAGTTCAGAAATTGTCAATTTTATGCATTTTTAGACCAATTTTTTAGGCTTTTGCAAAATAGGTAAATTTATTGGGATCCCTTTTTTTTGGACTCAAGTTTTATGAAAAATATTTCACATTTATTAAAAATAAAATTAATTAGCATACAAATATGTGGTGTCACCAATTGTGACGCCTCTTCCCCTTGTCTAAAACGGTGACACTCCACGTGTAACCGTCTCCTGGCTACGACATGCGGGTCGATTAGGTGATAAGTCTGTCCTCCTGTCTGGGATTTATTTTATTTTTTTTATTTTTGCAGGAGGTACGGATGTATGGTAAGATCTAGATTTGGGGTTTGTTTTTAAATATCTCTGTAGTGTGGGGGTGCAATGGCAACTCGGACCACCGCACTGTGACTGAGGTTGGCGCTGATAACCTATGCCTGTCGACGCTCCATTAAGCCCCATGCTCTCCTCCCCCCACGTGTGACAAAATTTACGCTTCGCTCCTTTTTGAAAAACATCTCAGCAATATTTATTTAACTTATACTTTAAAAGAACATTACTAAATGACCGATAAACGCGAACGAAAAAGGAGGGAAAATAGTCCCAGCATTATTAATGATCACCCCGGGTGTGCAAAACTGTTTACAGACCAGCACCGCTTGACTTTCTCCACTTGGCACGTGACCACGCAGTTGACTTACTCATTGAAAATTTAATGTTTTTGGATTTTCGAGAGAGAGAAGTTAATGAAAGCAGTCGCGAGGCGCTGTGATGAAATATCGCCCGGGTCTCGCCGTTCCCATGGCTACGACATGCCTTAGGCGTCAAAATTCCTCGCACGTGTCCCCATCTAGCGTTCGAGCTTGGAAGTTAGACCGCTCACTTGCGCTCGCGCTCTAGTATATCATGCATCCATCACGTATGATAGCACTGCCGCTGTGATGACCGGAGACGGGGTGGTGGCAGAGTGCGGCCCTATTGTGTCGTCGCGTTCGGGGGATTTGAACGAGCAAGCGAGGGAAAAAAAAGGAGGGCTGCTAGGGTTCGCCTGGTTTTGGAAAAATGGAGGAGTGGCTAGTGGAAAAGAATGGTTACCGTTTAAAAATGTAAAAAATACAACGCGAAGCGGAGATTTCAAAGCTGAGTTTCGGCTGAGCCGATTGAAGAGGGCCTAACGCTTCCTTCTAAACATGCAGCCTTTACATTGTCTTGACTGTGTGGGGAGTGGTAATTGTTTTGACTGGGATGAGGGGGGGGGGGGGGTGAGGGCGTCAATAAATGTCGCTTAAGAGTAGGAGGAGGAAGTTATTGCTGCCGCCTCGACCAGCTCCTTGAAAAATACACTTGACACATGCATAGATGCATGGCGGTTGTAAGTAACTGGGCAAGGGGGCAAACTGTCCCGGGCTTCACCAGGCAGGGGATCTTCTTCGCCTCTTTGAGGGAAAAAATAAATCCGATTTTTTTTTGAGGTTGACGAATTTGCAAAATGGCTATTGATTAGTATCGAACTCTCACTGCTAAAAAAACGTTTTAAAAAACCCTAATAATAAAAAATGCAGCCATAATGAAGCAAGAATATGTTTACCAGGAACGAAACTAGTGCAGTTTAATTAAGACTCATCATAGTACAGCACAGTGTGTCAGGGGGATTACAATTTTTTCCAAGGTGTGTCCGGGGGATTACAATTTTTCCAAGGTGTGTCAGGAGCTCAGCTTAAAATTTTGCTCCAGTATTTTTCGGAGGTGGAGGGGAACTCAGTTTAAAACGTTGCTGGGGTACGTCAGAGAGCGGGGCTGCAGAGTTTAAAATTTTGCTCCGAGCCTCCAGTAACATTACTACGTTACTGCATTGATGAGTAAACTAACCATACATGTTATTTTGTTGATCAGTGTATGGGGGAGGGGGATGGCGAAGTATTACCTGCCTCCGTTTACTTGATCTTGAAGTTTTGACACAGCTAGGTTGTTCACAAAAGTATTATTGTTTTCTGCTAACCAATATGCTCAGTTTTATCATAACAAGGCCGTCGGAAGATTTCACGCTGCAGAAAGCAATTTTTAGTACGTAAAACTGCAAAATATTTATGACAAAATTACGAATCAGAATATCTAGATTTGTGAAACGTTATTGATTTTAACTGCATATTACCTGTTTTAATGTACAAACATTTTTGTTTTAATCTATATACATCTTTTTTTTTTTCAAAGGACACTGTTTTGCTACACTTGGTTATGGCACGTCCATGTTTTTTTTTATGATAAAAGCTTTCAGTTTATGCCATGTAAAACTCTACGACTGTGGTTCCTTTAGACCCGTCAATTTTTCATAGTTTCCTTTTATTTTAACTGTAAATACCGCATTTTCTTTTCTTAAGCACGGTGTTGTTTCTTTTGTTGTTGTTGTTGTGCAATCTTACTTTAGGCCAGGTGTCGGTGGCTGTCAAGCCCTTCTCTGGACCCATTCGTTTTCTTTACGAATAAAGTTGGTATTATTATTATAAAATTACGAATCATCATTAAAAAAATACAGCTCAAATCGACCCATCACCTAACTACCGACTCAAAAGAGCTGGTTAACGCTGACATTGAGATAAACCACCGAGGTTTTATCCGTTAGGTTTTTTTTCCCCCCACCCAAAAGCCAAGCCCGCATAATATCCATCCACCAACGCAACAACCATCGCCAACCAACAACACCGCCTGACGGAGCATAAGGCCCTCAGCCAAACAACAACTGGCGATGCCAACTGGGTCGTCGCTAACGAGCTGGCTGATCACGTTAATGGGATCAGTTTCTACGAGGTGATAAGCGTAGGATTTTGTCAGGAAGAGAGGGGATTCAACGATTGAAAGCAAACGGTATTAACTGACAAGGCAATGGCGTCACCGCCCCAGTCGACTTAATGAAGTGAAGGATTCCAGCTGCAGCATGCTACCAACAACGTGGTGGCTCCCTAATCTGTGATCTCATTTTTCACCTCCTGGGATGCTGCTGTGCTGCAGAGAGCTACTACACCCAGCAAAAGACCAGAGATGTTCTTCTTGTTCTTCTAGAGGGGGGGGGGGGGATGTTATTGCTAAAGACGATGCAAGCTGCTGCTACTACGGATTTCTCCAGAGAACCGCAAACACTCAATAAGAACGTTAAAGCCTCTAACATTTCTACATCATCTTGATAAATCAACCGTCGGAAGGTTTAGGATGCAAGCAAGCGCGGTTGTTGAATGTTGAGTTCGGTTTGAACCTGCAGTGCACCGAGATGACTGTGTATCCCCTTTGGTGACTTGGTGACTTGAAGTGTTGGGATTTGGAGGGTTGGAAAAAGTTTATAGGTGGTGGATGTTTTGCATTAATAAGTTGGGTGATCAGTGAGCTAAAATCTTCTTAACCTACTTTGAACTTCGTACATCTCGTTGGAACTCTTTGGATGATTTATTTTGCCGGGATGTTCTCATTTTTTAATTCTCTCGAACGATGTAACACTCGATCAATTAGAAATTTTAAAGTCACCTCTCCTTAAGGACTTCCCTCACCCCCAGTTGGGCCCCAGATTTTACATTCCATTAACGATTGCATTACTATTGTCAATTCTTTTTGTAAAAAAAAGTTGCCAGGCATGCTAAACATAAATTATTCCCAACGATTAGGAACTCCATTCCTTCATTAGGAAATCCATTCCTTGGAACTTCGACGGTTAAAAGATGAATCTCATCCTGGTACTCAAGGCTGTTCATTGATTTCTCGGAGTTACCCTGCCATTTAAAATTTTTTTTTTCTCCTGAGCACAGGACACGGGACTACAGTCTTAAACTGGTTACACAACCGTCTAGGTTAAATTGTAGGCGACATTTCTTCACTGTAAGGGTGGTCCCTGCATGGAACTCCCTAAAAAACGTTACTGTCACAGTGGGGTCTATTAGTATCATAGATGTTTGTTTAACTTAGAGGATTTAACACCTTTTTTGTATAAACCAACTCACTAATGCCCAACTTTTTTCCCCGCACTATTGGTGAAATTTTTATTGGGTATTTACGTAAATTAGGCTGGCGGTAAGTGATACCACTGATCCTTGCCTGACCTGCTTTGCTTTGCAATCAAATGTTATATTGTTAGTTCAATGACGACTCTGAAAATTTCATTTTCCTCAACCATATGAATAAATATTCACTGGAGTCGAGTAAGACTTTTGAGACATCCTGCATACATAAATCATGAACAGTGTGTCTGTAGAGACTTATCCAGTATCCATTTTCTAATTATCATCGTGTCCAAGCTCTGAGCAGTTCCCTTCAGCCAACTAGACTGATCCCTCTTCCTAATCAGGTACGACAAGTACCACACAACGAGTAAGTTTCTCTACACTATTCTGTATGCAACTTAAATATTATAGCTTCATTTATTGTTTTATATTTTTGATTTGCTTCGGGCTAATAAATACGAATCTATTATATTTTACATCGTGTTTGATTAAAAAGTAAATAACCTTTTAAATTCAAATATTGCTTATAGCCATATGAATTCATGAATAGAATGGTCCGACATATCGAATTTGTGTCACTCGTCACCAGGTTCATTGCATCCGAGATTTCGTATGAAGTTCACAATAGGCAGGTGGTCTCTGTGTAAGCACAAAACGAAACGGCAGTTAGCATCAAGGCTCAACAGAACCTTGATGTTCTGACAATCCTTGACATTTTGACCAGCTTAGATGTGTCTATGTGTTCTGTGCGTACTTTTAAGATCGCCTATATTTGTGAGATGTAAGCGAGTTTTGGGATACAATAATGCAGTTATGTATGACGCAAATGGGGACCGTCGTCCCATTCTTTACATGCATTCTACGAATTTGTATGTGAATGTAAGTATTCTCAAGATGGATCTGTTGTATCTTTTACCACTTGGAGTAATTTGCGATTAATTTGAAGAACGCTAATGCATGAGCTAGTCTCTTTGTTGTTATTGTGACGATACGAAGAATGTAATGCATTCCACGTGAGCAAACCATGGTACGAGTAAATGGACTCTTTGTTATTAGTTTGACAATACAAGACAGAACAGGCAGGGTGAAAAAGGAGCCCGTACGTTTTCTTGCTTATGCGGGGGCCCATCGGTTTCATAATTTTTAAACATTTTCTTGCAGTGGTCTTTTTTAATTGACGGAGTGAGTAAAGGGATACGGTTTGGTTTCAACTCGACAATTTTGCATAATCTCCTGTTTGTTGATAATTTTATTCGAAATGCTTTAGTCGAACGAACTTTGGCAGGTACCGTCTTTGAACTTAGTCTAAGTGTGATTTTCTACATACGCACATGGTGTTGCGATGAAATATTTCTTCGGGGTGGTGGGAGGTGTCGGGAGGGACCCCGAAAGCGAGGCAAAAGGGTATAGAACTAAACTTTGATTGTGGCAAAACTTAATAGCGTTTGGTAAAACACAATATTATGTTGCATTGCACTAAGTAAGTATTTTTGATGTAATAGCCGACATTTGGACAGAAAAGAACATGAAACTTCAAGTTTTAGCGTGATGATTTTGTAGAGTGTGTTTTTAAGAGGCATCGGACGAAAGTGTAACTGGAAAATCGTCTAATGGGATCATTGTCTAATATCTGCCTAAATAAAATAAAAATCTATAAAATCATCTAATCGATCTATCATAAAATGGATAATCGCACAGTGGATAATCTTCTAACTGGACAATAATATGGCTGTGGTTTCTGATGTTATATGTATAGCCGCAGCGAGTGCGTCAACGGAATTGAGGCAGGGACGTGAGAAGATTTTCCATTATACGAATTTCGTGTTAGACGATTTTCTGTTATATTGTCATATGGTATAACAATAATCTATGCGATTTTTAAGTTAGACAATCATCCCTCGCCCAATTTTTTAAAATGATGGAAGCAAAAAAACCTGAATGAAAAGTTTACTTACCAGTGTTAGTGCGGCTCAGTTCATTGATAAGGTTTTTGTGCGTGTGAGGTGACGGCACAATCCTTTCCTTTTAAGAAAAGGAAATGAAGTACACCCATCATTCTTACAGTGTTATAATGTACCTTATCTATATTCGTTGGAAATTCCACAATGTCACAACTAAGACTCGTAACGTTTTCCCATCACATTGCCAGGAATTAGGATACCAAGTGGTGCACTCCGGTGATGGTGGTGGTAGCGGCCGTCATAAATTGAACCGAGTGGAGAGAAACGTTAACCGTCGTTTTATCTGTCATTCTATCCTTCCTCCCTTTCTGTGTAGTCTCCCCTTTCGTGCACGTGATTCCCAGTTTGATGCGTTGAATACTGAATACGTACGAGGAGGCAGATCGAATCTTCACGGCGTTAAACGTTAACTGAAACTCATAAATTTTATTTCCGGGAAAAGGGGGTTGAAAGAGTAAAAGTTGATGCTGGGCGCGCGAAACGACCGGTATTGGGACTGCGGTCGGTCGGTCGTTGACGTTTTATAAATGCATGCTCGTCCTCAAAGAATATAATTATATATCGGAAAGTTCTTAGCGCGAAACGCCTTATTTCCCGACACAACAATCACATAATCGATGTAAAGCAAAAGCCTTCTTCGCCTCCTTAGTCTTCTGCAGCATCCCTCCAAGTGTCCCCAACCATTGCACAACTTACAACCCATTTCTGCATTTAGGGAAATTCGCGTAAAACGAGTTGTTATGGGCTTTCTGTTAAAAGCTGGTGTGGAGGGGTGTGGGCAGAGTGGGAGGATGCTCCTTTTCGCGGAATCACGCCATGCAGCTTCATATTATCGTTATCGTGTTTTCTTCACGATTTTAAGCTGCGTATATGTGTATATTCTCCAAGGGGAATTGCTTTGGCACGTGCAAAATGACAAGTAAGTCTTTCAAAGAAGCTTCGTCGTTGTCGTTTCATTTCGTTCCGTTCCGTTCGATGCTTCCTTGTCGTGCCACCATATGATCATCTCATCACTATAGCTGTCGTTACCTTGTTCTCTTTTTCTTTTCCGTTTTGTACTTTTTTTCATTCCGCCTTTTCCTCGATGTGCGTGCACAACTTGTCCTCGTTGTCGGGTTTGATAAGAGCAGAGAGGCGAAACAGCGTGGCTGCGGAAAGTATCACTCCGCCATCTATCTCGATCTCTGAAAAACACGCGAATCCCTCATAATATACTTTAAGAAGGCAAGATTGGCGAAACCCAAAACTTTATTGCTGCCTCGAAGTTTTAGAAAACTGGGAGAAGGGAGGTTGTCAGGGCTTGCCAGCTTGCCCTCCCTATGGTAACGTTGACAAGACAGCGACGAAAAGGCAACGCTAACTATACGGCAAGGCATATATATTGTATATTTTCGAATCGTTCACCAACCTTGACGCAATGCCTGCTCCCAATCCTCCATAATTGTTGCCGACTTTATTACCGTGGCAACGGATTTACCCCTGCTTATTTTTACGGCACACAGCTCGTCTCCGTTGTCGGCAGTTACGTTCGCAGTGGTAAACGAAAGGATTAGGCCTACAAACAGCGAATGGCCGTATAACATCGTCAGCGGACGAGTTTACGTGATAGGATGCTACAACCTCATCCATGCTAAACACCATGCCGTCGTTGTCACCGAATGTCTCTGAATGTTTCTGTTTATCTAATCAGCGATCTTAGTCCGATTCGTTTCATGTTGTAGAATTGGGAAGTTGTGTCTTTTGGACGTACAGCATTCGTTTAGTTCAGTCCCAAAAAGAGCATCCAGAATGCTTAGTTTTACCGAACTGGTGTTGCTGTTGGTTAATTTTATTCCTTGATTGTTTAAAATTGATTTCCGCAGACGTGCAAGCCTACTGAATATTCTAAAAGGCATTCCTGCTCTGAATGTTGTTGGAATTGTTTTACTATTGCTAAAATGTTGTGTGGATGTTTGTTGCTTGGAAAATGCTACAATTTTCTCCTGATGTGCTCCATCTTTTGTTGTAAGGAAGCTATCAATCCAAATTTAAGTAAGATATTCAAACTTTCTTAAAGATATTCGACATTTTTTTTTATTAGACAGCATTACATAAACCCTGTTTAGTCCACTGGTCCCTACGAGGCAAACTGAAGCCAATGGCGACCTGCATCTGCATTAATAATCAGATTAATCATACTACAAACACGAATTGGTGATCTCTGTTTTTAAACACAATGAAGTTGTAATCTCTGTTTAAATTGAAAATTTTAAGTAACTGGCATCAAATTGGAGGCAAAAGATCTTTGCACATGAAACTTAAAGTATGTATCCTCGAAAATCCAAAAATGTGTTAATTAAAAAGTGTGAAAAACTAAGATAGAGCTTTGAATTTTTAAGTTGTAATACAATTACGGGAAACCAGTAAGATACACACAAAAATACGCAATAAAGTGACGTTTCGGGTTGGAAGCCTACCCGTTATCAAGCAGCAACAAAAAGCAAGCGTCATCCACCCAACCTTGTACCAAGCAGTACAGATATACGATAAGATCTAGATTTGGTATTTGGTTAACATCTCTGTAATGTGTCGCACAGTGGCATCTCGGGCCACTGCACGGAGACTGTGATTGTCGCTAATGATCTAACTGTTGAGGCGCCATTAAGCCTCACCTCCTACTCCCTTGTACCCAAGTTGCACGCAGTGCCACGTAGGAAGGCTAATAATGGCCCGCAACAAGATTAGCAAAAGCAATCTTCTATTTTTAGGCTATGTACTAATAACGGACAAATCCACTAATTTTAGGTTGTGTGCAACTGACGGATTTTCTAATTGGCACATTAAAAAAAAAATCTTCATGACCTCTTGAGATGTGTAATCCATGCGAGTGTTTGGTCCATGCGAGGTTTAGTTCATGGTCCATGTGCAATATCGTCCACGAAGTTTCGTGTGCGAGGCTACGTTCAAAACGGAGTTCTTTATACTCTCCTGGTTCAACATAACAAGCCAAGAGTTAAAATCATGAGAAAAAAAAACTATTATTTTTTTTTAGTATGTCAATACATGCCCGAACCGAACCGTCTTTTGGTCGTAAAAGACAGACGTAATGGTTGGGAACGAACCATTACACGTAGTTTATGGACTTAATCAATCTGGTGTCCACGAAGCGGCGTGACTTTAGCCATTATTCTCTGTAGAACGAACTTCACACTGTTTTATACAAAGGAGAGCTGGGAAGGGCGGGGTTGGGTGTAGGTGGTGGGTCCAGGTTGATGGAGGTGTGATGCAGTAGGTGGGATTGAGGGTTATTTTTTTTCTCACCCGTCTGTTCATTAGAAATTTACTGCCAAGCATTTATCATCAGAAATTAAAATTATGTATGATAACGATTTTCTTCCAAGCTTGGGTATCCTACCATTCCGTGGTCGTATTTCAGAGGAGCTGTTGATCGCAGATGGGATTATAGATCACGGGAGCTCAAGAAAAAGAAAAGGGGGGGATTTTAATGTCATTGCCTTTTCGCTGATGGCTTCTTCATTATACTTTACGATGGCCGACCAACAAATAAAACGTTTATTAAAGCTGGAAGTTTATTACGTGAAGAAAAAATTGATCAGAGGTTAGGGGGGAAAGAGGGGGATCTATTCGTAGTGTAATATACATGCTTGAGACCGATTAGCGAACGTTTTATTATTACTATTATATTTTTTATTGTCTACCGAAAGCCTGAAAGCTAATTAGTGTAAAAACTTCGACAGGTTTTATACACATTCCTGCAGTTAATCATGTTTTTAATAAGGCATAAGTAGTTCCGGCTTTCTTTTCCGGTGTAAAAATTGTCGTGACGTATCGTCATTTACGAGTGAGTGGAAACTGGCAGCGTTGTAAATCTTTCCCTTAAACGTATGGAATGTCCTCGTAAAACGTAGCGTAATTGCAAGTTAAAAATTAAATGATTTTTTTCTTTCTGTGCGATTTTTGGCCGTGAAATCAAGACGGCTAAAGTTTTTGTGTACCAATGAAGCAGGTAAGAAGGGCTGACGGAAAACAAAATTTATCCCTTTAAATTTACCCGTCTATATTCGTAGATCAATAGGGTGCATAGACCCTCGAGAGGACTGGGCCAACTTTTAGGTAAATGGGCAAACTAAGATTGGGTTGTAGCTAACTTCCGGTAGAGCTCCTGGATGACAGAACGGCTCTGGGAGCCAGACCAGAACACCTCCTGTCCTATAAGGGCGCATTTATGCAACGAGACCTTCTCGCTCGCCGAACGCTATTTGCTAGTCAACCATTATTTATTTACTATTAGTTTCCCGTTTCTACCAAATGATTGCAGTAATACATAACAAATAAAATGTATTACAAATAATAACACGGATAAAGAACAAAATGTAACATTAATTTTAAGCATTGCTACAACATTGTTGTCATTTCACGCTTTTTCCCAAATTTGCTATTCTCGCTCAAAGAACAACTTCTAGCAGTGATCAGCTCGCAGCGAGAATTCAAAATTTAGCATGGCGTGCATTTCGTGGTTATCGAATCAACAACAAATCATGGAATGCTGGCATTCAGAAATCAGTCCGTCGTTTTGTACTGCAGTAAAAATTGTTTTCTTGTTGACATAAATCGACGCCTTCATGTTGCACGCATCGTACGTCGTGTCGCAAGGCACAAGGAAAAGATCTGCATCCGCGTTGTTGTCGTGGTTACTACGTATGTCATGGTTACTACGTATAGAAAACTCGAAAGCCATATTCTCCGGCAAAGGCGAGAAGCAGCCAGCGGATTTAGTATTAACCAAGTAAAAGCTAGTAAGCGAGAAAATTGTCTTTGCGTAAACCCGCCCTAAGGGCGCGTTTATGCAACAAGACCTTCTCGCTCGCTGAACGTTATTTGCTAGTCAACCGTTATTTATTTAGGATTAGTTTCCAGTTTCTACTAAATGAATGCGGCAATAGATAACAAATTAAACGTATTATAAATAACAACACGGATAAAGTGCAACAGTAAATTTAGACATTGTTACAACATTGTTGTCATTTCACACTATTTCCGCGGACATTATAGTTATGTTGCTACACGAAATTGATGGTTACAACAACTCCTAACGTTGGATTTGCTGCTTCAGGTTTTCTTGGTGTTACAAATTCTCGCCTGTCTAAGTAAATCCCGCTGTTTTCGTGGCTAAATTGTGATGGAGGATGACGCTAAATTTAGGGACGTGATGTGAGTATTGGGGAAAGAATAATTTGGAGGATATTATTCTAATTACAGGACCTAAAAGGACTTTGCGTACATCAATCGGTTCTTAGTTAAGAGGGAGGGGGAGGAGGATTGAATCTTGATGGCGCTTGGGCAGCCCGGTCGTTAGCGGCGAACTTAGTCACAGTGCAGTCAAATAGTTACAAATGAGGAACAGGGTTGAAATCAAAACATCAATACAATTGGGCTTTTCACAATCGTTGTTATGACAGCACATGTCATGATACTGTTGAACATAAGGACAGTTTTACATTGTGCATTGTTCAGCCAAACAATTGACCACTGGAGCATACACGTTGTAGTGATGCATGCACCCTGAAATTTAGGCCTCCTGCGCTAAAGCTTGATGGCAAGATGTGACGGGACGAAGACACCATGAAGAAAGTGGCTGCAGATAAATGGGGATACGGCAGCAATAGCTTGACGGATCCGTGTAAAATTAGTGCAAAGTAACTACTCATCCTATTCTGGCGTCCGCTTATCTCTATTCTAGCGTCCGCTTATCTGTCATTAGTTATTTCTCTCTCCACGATACCTTTTGAACCGGTTGCCAGATTTTTGAAAATTTGGACACGCATTTTGTGCTTTGTTTGCAGATTTAAGTCCCGCAAATCAATAAGCTTGGGCAGTGGGTCTCGATGATACTGATTTTCAGAAGTAAAAATTAATCAGACATCGGCTCCGTTAAAACCTTTCAGGGAAATTAATCAGAAATTAATTTAAAGCCGAACTACGTGATACATGAAAGGTAATTTACAAGCACAGGCATCACGTCATTTCAGTTATTGGTTGAAGACCACCCACTGATACACAAATTCAACCAGTAATATTTACAGTTAATGGTTGAAAACCACTGATACACAAATTCAACTAGTAAACTTTACAGTTAATGGTTGAAGACCACTGATACACAAATTCAGCCAGCAATCTTTACAGTTAATGGTTGAAGACCACTTACATACAAATTCAACCAGTAATCTTTACAGTTAATAGTTGAAGACCACTGATACACACATTTAACCAGTATCATTTACAATTAATGATTGAAGACCACTGATACACAAACTAAACCAGTAATATTCACAAGTAATGGTTGACGACCACTGATACACAAATTCAACCAGTAACCTTTACAGTTAATGGTTTAAGACCACTGACACACAAAACCAGTATTCCAACCTTACATATGAATCTTCATGGCTTTTTGTATTACTCAATTTGTTTCAGTCCATGCCATGTAAAAGCCTGTAAACACGTCGGTGGGGCCCAGCCTATGACATGCTCACCGCCCCCCCCCCCCCCATCCAATCCAACGTTAAACAAATACTGGTCTGTAATTTGAAGGTCTTTCACGGCAAGATTTAACAAGATTAATACAATATGGTCGCGTGTAAAACCTCTGTCTGCATTAGTGTTGTAGTACATGGGAACCCGTTCAGCGGGGCACCGATCCTGTAACTTCAGTCTACTTGTGTCTGTGGCCTGTTCAAGAACGAGTGATAATCGTGTGGTGTGTGCTGTTAAATCAGTTGAAGCATGGTCAGATAAATGGCAACTTTCAATTTCTGCTGAAAATGTAGAAGAATGATATGTGCTGCATAATTATACAGGCAATAAAACCACAACCCACCTATTACACTATCTATCTATATATATAATACGCTTAGGTTGGGCAACCAAATCATCATTATGAATTATGCACTGCAATGAAAGAGGGCGAGCGACCGACAATGTCAAACAAACGGGTGTGGCCTGTAACAATCAGTAACAATCGAAATATTGCTTTAATAATGCTACCTCTTAGAGCAGACTTGAAGAGTTTCACAGTTGGTTCAGTAACAATCACTGCATGCACGACCGTTGTTGGATTTATTGCGCTTGGTATCAGAACCGAGAAACGGGCAATTGAGCGTCCTCTATTGAAAAAAGACATTTACTTCCAGAAAAAAAAAAAAAAATCAGCAGGGGTTAAAATGGTGGAGGAGCAGGGATGGGGATATTCCGACTACTCAATAGGGGAATCCGGGTCGGGGACGGGGGAGGCGGTGCGAAACGAGACAGGGGTTACGGGGGGGGGGAGCAGGGGGAGAAACACACCATACAACTGGGTAGGCCGCACGGGAATTCGGAGGAGGAGGCAGGGGGGCAGTCGGCACCCTTTTTTATTCCATTTTGCCCACTATAGTATTTCGCTCAGGTATGTGGGGACTGGCTAGACCGGCGTATGTTACGCCGGGGGTACAGCTAGTCTTCAATAGTATACTCTCATTAATGAAAGTAGCATTAAAACACTTGAGACTTACCTTGTCCAGGTACCTAAAGTTAGTACTTCATATTGATAAAATTGTTAAAATTTCCCCGTACCATGTAAGATAAGATAAGATAAGATAAGATAAGAATAGTTTATTTCACACAAAAAGTGAAAACAGGTTGACAGAAGGATACCAAAGTACCACTAACACTCTGTCTGACTTACTAAACATGCATAAAAGGTTAAAACACACTGCAAAAATCTATAAAAGGTAAAACATACTGCAAAAATCTATCAAAAGGTTAAAACACACTGCAAAAATAAAACAAACAACAAAATAGTAATAAAAAAGAAATTTACACTAAATTGGTTCATCAAACGCCGAATTAGTTGGTAGGTTAAAGATAAAACCAAACTACTGACAAAAAAAAACAGTACCCATTAAAACCGGGACAAAAAAGTATTAAGATTACATTTATTCAGCCGCAAACGGAAGTGATATAGAGTAGACGCCGAGACAACAGATGTCGGGAGCGTATTCCAGCTTGTGATAACGCGATCATGTAGTCAGTCATGGTGAGGCACTATTCGTGATCACAGTATGCGCCAATTGGTGTAACATTATTTAATACCTACGTTATGCCACTGTTAGAATATGAATCACCTGTTTGGTCTCCGTTTTTACGTAAAGATATCCCACAGTTTGAATCTGTTCAGAGACGATTTAAAAAAACTGTTGTGCTGGTATGTATAACAAGTCCTATCACGCTATTATTTGTCTATGCTAAATATTCCAATACTTGAAAGACGTCGGTTAACTGTATATTTGGTCCTGATTTATGGAATCCTTCTCAACCAAAATTCAAATGGTGGACAACGGTAACTTTTTCAAAATTCCATGTTGCGTGCGGGTAGGACCAGAAATAAATAGACATAAATCGCTGGAAATAATACTAAGGAAAATTGGAAATTAAGCCAACAGCGAAAATCATATACACACAAGAAATAACGTAGTTCAGTAAGCCACCTTTATGCACTTACGTTTCGTCGGAGTGGCATGACCCGGATTCGAACCAGCTACCCAGTTCGCCCCCAGATCACTTGCATAGCGCCTTAGTCGCTATGCAAGTCGTCATGCCTCTCCGACGAAACGTAAGTGCATAAAGGTGGCCTACTGAACTACGTTATTTCTTGTGTATGATTTTCGCTGTTGGCTTAATTTCCAATTTTCGGTAGGACCAGAAGACACTGATCAAATTAGCTGTTAATATGACTAAGTTGAATTTTGGCAAGTTTTTCTTTAGCATACGTGTGGTTGGTGCGTGGAATCACTTACCTTTAAGTGTTGCTCTCGCACCAACAATGAATAATTTTATACAACTCTGAAAGAGCGTTGAGCTGTCTGGATGTTTAAGTTAATAGATTGCTCTGTGATACTGACTCATGTTTCATGTAAAATGACATGTTTATTCCTTTTAACTTCTGGCTGCCTGTTGGTGGCGAAATTTAGCCCTTCACAGTCAGTGGCTATCATGTAGAGTTGTTTATTATTATTATTATTATTATAAATATATGGACCAACAACGGATTACTTAGTGCAAAGATTACAAAAAAAATAAACCAGAATAAGTTAATAAAGATTCTGTTTGGAGAAACAAATTTGAAAAAAAAAACTCTTTCACATGAATAAAATTATGAAGATAAAAGATCTAAAAAATTGTGTTGTCTTGACAAAGTATTTTCTTAATAATAAGCACAAAGTTCTAATAAATTATAAAAGTGAACCCAGAGCAGGAAAAAATAGTTATAATTGCCAATGTGTAAAAATAATTATAGAAAAAAAAAAGGGATTACTTTATACTAGACTTGTTTAACGGAGCACCAAAGGAAATAATGAAGTGTATGAATAAGGGTGAATGAAAAAAAATGCAAACTTATATACTGGAAAATAAAAGTTTATATTAAGAAGAAAGATTATTGAATTATTAGTGTAAAAATGAATGTGAATTATTAAGAAAACATGTGCAGTCGTTGTTGTTATGATGATAACTTTATGATTGTTAAGGCTGATGACTTACGAAACTCATACAAGCTTTTTAATTAAGGCTTCGAGGGTTACAGTAATATTGCAATTATTTGAAATAAACTTATTATTATTATATTATTATTATTTTTTCTTTTTTCTTTTTTCTTTGTTTTGTTTTTAATAATTTGCCTAAATTTATGTATGTCGTAGATAAATAATTTCAAATGTAATTTATTGTATATATTTTGTGTTATTTATTATACTAAATTGTAAATGTTTTGTTTTTTTGCTGATCACACAAGTTCCTTGGAACTTCGAGCATGTTCAAGCAATAAAAATATTATTTTATTATTATTATTAAAATATTAAATTATTATTAAAACATTTTTTAATAAATTACCAAGAAATATGATGAATTACTAGAATATTAATGAATTAAAACGGAAATTAAAAGTTAAACTTATAACAAAATAAACCCAGTGCGAAGTGTTGAATTCTAAAATTTGAAGTCTAAAATATAAAAAAAATTCTTAAAATTCAAACCTTTTAATAACTATGATAAATTATACGTAAATTTTAATTTCAACAAGATGTATATTTGTTCTCACACAAGCTATTTTAATTAGTAGCTTCGAGCATTACTGTGTGTATTTTACATATATGTATTGTAATGGAATAATAAAATTATTATTAATATTATTATTATGATTATTATTATTGACTTGCGAAAATTTCTCTGAACATTTTCAAAACCAGATACCTAAATTAAAACAAAATTTAATAAATAAAAATAATAGTACAGGAAAACTAAGCACACATAAAAAGGATGATAAAATAAATAAAACTATGGAGATAATAGAAGCTAATACAAATGACATCATACTAATATTAAATCAAATAAAAATTTTAAAATCCTGTGGATATGATAGCTTCCTAATGGAACATTTTGCTGCAACAAAAGAAAAAACAAGCGAATTCATGGTAATTTTAATAAACAGTATAATTAAAGAAGAAATTTGGCCAATAAACTTTAAAAAAAATTATTAGACCTGTATATAAAAAGGGTAATACAGCTGACTTAAACAACTATAGACCAATATCATTACTACCGGTTTTAAATAAGATTATAGAAAAATTCTTTGCAACAAAAATTGAAAACTTCTTTAAAAAATGTAATGTACTAAACAAAAATCAATATGGATACCGAAAAGGAATAGCAACAATAGATGCACTTGAAAACATAAATAATGAAGTAACCCGAGCTTTAAATGATGGTAAATTTGCAGGAGCCTTACTTATTGACTTAACTAAAGCATTTGATATGCTACGAAAAGAAACTTTACTAGAAAAAATGTACAACCATGGACTTAGAGGAAAAATGTATAACATCATAAAAAGCTGTCTGACAGGACGACAGTGTAGTGTAAAAATTGGTGAGAAGACAAGCAAATGGGTAGATATTGAATTTGGTGTGCCACAAGGTTCCGTATTCGGCCCATTACTATTCATAATCTATATAAATGATATAACAAACTTGAAGTGGAAATGTAACTTAACGTAATATGCAGATAACATATCTCTGTTATCAATACATAACAATAGTAAACAAATGTTACAAAACTTACAGAAGGACTTCGAAAATTTATAAACTTATCTGCAGTAAAATGACTTGATATTAAACAATGAAAAGGAAAATTTGAAATAAGTCAACAGCGAAAATCATACACAGTGTATACAGTGTATGATTTTCGCTGTTGGCTTATTTTCAATTTTCCTTAATTTATTATTAAAACAATGAAAAAACATGTTACCTACCAATACTAACATCATATATGCAAAAATCAGCAGGAGAAATCTCAACTTGTACATATAAATGTAATAAAGACAAAGAAAATTGTAAATGTGAAAAAATAAAAACTGTAGATACTATAAAATATGTAGGTCTCGAACTAGATAAAAATTGGAAGTTCTGCAACCATACAGATAAATTAAATTTGAAAATAAGAACAACAATACCAATACTGTATAAATTAAAAGATGCACTGAACATTAGCAATAAAAAAGCAATCTTTGATGCATTAATTATGTCAAATATAAAATATGGGATCACAATATATGGCTCAACTTCAAGAAATCAAATGATACAATTACAAAAAGTTATAAACAATGCAATAAAAGTATTATTCCAAACTAAAAAATTAGAAAGCAGTAGAGAAATTTATGCTGATAATGGAAAAATGAACATTGAACAATCATATATATATGAGATACTAAAAAAAATTATTTTAGTGAAAAACACAAAACCAAAATTAAGAGAACTGTAAGAAACAATAACAACTGGTTGGTAGAACCAAAATATAGAAATTCTTATGGAAAAAGAGGCAATAAGTATCTTATTCCATACAATTACAATAAACTTCCAGTAGCATTAAGAGACATCAAAAGATACAGTGTTATGGAACGAGAGATAAAAAAATGGATAATGACTAAATAGATAGTGTAATGATAAATAACACTAAGATAATGAGTAAATTACTAATGCTTGTATATGTATAATATGTATAATTGCAATAATTTTATATGTGTAACTTGTTTTTTTGCTTGCACACACAAGTCGTAATTGACTTCGTGCCTGTACTGTTTTTTCAATAACATTGGTACAATAAAGCAGATTATTATTATTATTATTATTTTAACTTACGAAATCAGTTGAATAATGCACGTTAAAATTCTTCTTTTCTCGCAATACTCCCATCATCTGGAAAATAGATACCCTAAACTGCTATCAGCCTGCGGGTTCTGAGCACACATTAATGTAAATAATAAATTTGGTACGTTAACTACTATTGTAAGCTCGGCTTTACCAATAGTAGGCGAGAATTTGTTTCAAATTCACCAAAGAAAAATTAATTCCTCTTAAAATATTTACGTAATCAAACCATGATTCGCTTCTTAAAATAAATTGTTGATTAATATGCGACATAAGCCCTGCATAGTAAATTTTTTTTAAATAGTATAAGACGGTGCATTTCTTATTCATTAACACCCAGTCTGCAAAATTACACGCTAGAAGAGAAGGCTTAGTTTCATCAGCAACTCTCAGGGCGAATGTACATATACTTATGAGGTTTAATCCCAGAAACCTTTAAAAGTATTATTTAAATATCCGCAAATAGCTGACTTGCTGCTGTTGACTACTAATTTGAAGGATCTAGGCCATATAGTTCAATTTATGAGTCGGTAGGATCCCACTTTAGGAAGATCATCAACAATCCAAGGTGTTTCCTGCTTCTGAGGAAGGATTAATGTTAGGGTTTTACTTTTTAATGATGATGAAGGATATTTTTTAAGTTGTGCCTTGAAATATTAAGCAACAGTGTTTTAATGTGCAAGTGTGTAGAGCTTTGTGTGAGGGTTGTGTTTTGAAGAAAGATTAATTTTCGGCATTGGATTTACAAATATCTGCACAAACAAAATGTCACCTGCGATTCGTGGTTGATACTGTGTCATTGGTCAGTTTAATTCCATTTCAAGTTCAAAAAACTGTACGCAGAGCTGAAATGTATTTTTTTTTTAATCAGGTTCAATATAATTTATGAGTATAATTTAGGCATGCATCACATTGTTTAAAGTTTTTATTCGGGAAGTAGTAATTTTGCTGGACTGTTATTCCCCCTCGCTAACTATTTATAGAACTTGGTGAATGCTAACTCAAGAACAGACTAAGATTTGTGTTGATGAATTAACTGTTGTCTTCCAACACGTATACTTGTCTGATCAGGCGAAAACGGCGGTGCAACACTACATCCATACAAAAGGGTTAGGCAGGGGTAAAAATGTTCTGTTTATGATACGTGAAGGCTGCACACATCTTAACTGGACAAGTGTCTCGTTAGGTGAAGAGAACTATAAGCGGAAATTTTTCACCCATGTCTCTTATACTTTCCAGTCAAGGCGTACGTACGATACGTCAAAAAGGTTCGTATTGTAGGTTGTTACATGGACGTGCCATTACGGCCGTGTAACACAGATGTAAGGTATTGTTTTAAGATCTGTAAGATATAAGATATGAAATGCATAATACGTCGAGACAGTTGAACGACGTTGGAGGTTGACACACCGCAAGCCGAAGCCTCAGCACCAGATTCCAATCCGAAATTCGTACAATCTTTTACGTACGACAATCGACATGAGCACGAGAAACCCAGGGCCTTTCTCTTACCGAAAATACCAGGGGTGGCTGATTTCTGACTCGAATCTGGGAACTCTGGCACAGACTAATTTGGATTTGCGTTGATTAATTCACTGTTGTCTTCAAGCATGTATACTTGTATGGTCAGGGTAAAATGGCGGGCGAATCTTCATCCACACAAAAAGGTTACGCACGGGTTGCTGCATGCGGCAAAAAAATTCTTTTTGTGCTAGGTGAAGGCTGTACTCATCTTGGATGCACCGGTGTCTCGTTAGATGAAGAGAACTACAAGTTAAAATGTTTCACCCATGTCTCTTATATACTTTCCAGTCAAGCGTACGTACGATACGTCAAAAAGGTTCGTATTGTAGGTTGTTACACGGACGTGCCATTACGTCCGTGTAACGCAGATGTAAGATACTGTTTTAAGATCTGTAAATAAGGAATAAAGTGTACATAACAATTTCACTCTACGTTTCGAGTCACCTCAGACCCATTAACAAGATTACAAGATAACAAACATATTTACAAAGCAGTAAACGTTGTAAAAAGACGTAATTTCAGACCTCCATGTTCTGCAGAACACAGCGGGCTAGGGCAAACGAGTGAACAACGGTTTCTGAAATTACGCCTTTTAATGACTTTTACGCCTTAGTAAATAGGTTTGTTATCATGTACTCTTGAACATGAGTCTGAGACGTTAGGAAAGATGAAAGTCGGAGAGGTGTAAACCAGAAATATACCGACATAATTTTCCATCTAGCCAAAAATTTATGTAATTTTTCCAGCTGATTTGCCGACTGTTCAAAAGTAATGTAATTTTGCCGACTGATTTGTCAACTGTCCAAACATTGGAGGGGTGTGACACCCCCCCGCACACCCCGTAAAAACGTCCCTGCGAGTCGAAACCTCGAGTGAAATTGTTATGTTGTGCTTTTTATTGGCTTTTGTTCCTTATTTATCGTACGAATGCCTTCTTAAATCGATTAAGATCTGTAAGACGTATAAGATTTGAAATGTATAATCCGTCGAGACGTTGCGCTGTAGCCAAAGCTTTAGCGCCAGAAGGCAAGATGATTTTACTAGTTAATTCCAATCGGGAATTCGTAGGATCTTATACATAGTTACGACAGTCGACATGAGCACGATGAATCCCAGGATCCTTCTCTTACTGAAAATACCAGGGGTGGCTGAATTCTGGCTCGACCTCGGGGACCTCTGGCAAATGAGCCGTGCTTACCATCAAGTTTCCTTAAGCAACAAATCAATTAAACGACCAAAAACTGAACGAAACAAACAGTCTGCATTAAAGATTGGCCTTGTGAGGATAAATACAAGGCACACTAATATGAGAAAGAAAGAAAAGACAACTGCCCCGACTGGGACTCGAACCCAGGACTCATGCTGACTAGGCCGGGCGCTGTAACCACTGTGCTACCGGGGCGGATAATGGCTACAGGCTCCAGCCGAGCTAAGTAGCTGTTCAGTGTGTCTCAGTGGTGACCTAGAGGTCACAATCACACACAAGAAGAGACAACAACATCGCTTTTTGGCCTCCACACTAGAAATAATGCTCGGCTGGAGCTTGTAGCCAGTATCTGCCTCGGTAGCGCAGTGGTTAGAGCGCCCGGCCTGGTCATCGGGAAGTCCTGGGTTCGAGTACCAGCCGGGGCAGTTGCCTTTTCATTCTTTCTCAGACTAGTGTATCTTGTATCCTCACAAGGCCAGTTTTTAATGCAAACTGTTTGCTCCGTTTACCCTTTACCTTGTGAATTGTTCTTTATACTCTATGACTAAAAACTGGTTTAATTCGCCTGTACGTTTTCCTCCCCCAAACAACAAACCAAGTATCCTGTCTTCCTCTTTCGTGTATTTTTCCCCCCCCCCCCCCCTACCCATCCTTCGAATCCTCATCTTCCACATCGGTTTCAGCCTTCCTCCACAATCTTCTTTCCGTTCATCTTCTTTACTGGTTTTTTTTTTTAAAAAGCTTTGATCGATTATCTGTCACTCACGTTTGATAACGATGAAATTTAGAGAATTTTTTGGCGCAGCGACCCAAGCTTCTGGGCCCTCGAAAGAGGGACGCTGGCTTGGCCTGTCTACTTTGGTATTCCGGACTGTCGGCGGGGCCTCCTTTGTCGTGTTGAATACTGAATGATTGGAGCCTTAGTGTAGTTGTTTCTGGCCTATGGTAGCTTTATATTGGAACGACATTGCCATCAGTAAAGCGTGGGGAGCTTTACTTGGACGTTGTTGGATTGTGAAATTGCCCAACGTCTGGGTTGTATTAAAATTGGGGTTGGTTGTGGGTGGGTTGGTGGGTGATTGTGTAGGGGTATGGAGTGTAAACTTTAAGTCAATCAATCTGTAACCCCTTTTCCGTATCCTTGCCCCACCCCGTCGGCCCCTAGTGCCGTTGAGGTTTGGGAACAGTTTTTGCTTAAAACGGGTCACAAAAGATGGCAATTCATCTTGTTTCACTATCTAACATCTCTTCCTTTCTTGCCTGCTCCGCTTCCTCTTTTTGTAGAATGCGTTGCGTTGGTCTGCGCCGTGTGTAGAGCCACATGCAGAGCGATCCCGGGGACTAAATGGTTCAGAGTTTCAACTCTGGTTATTTGAATATATAAGATTGGGAAGGGTGGGAGGGGGAGAGGTTGGGGGGGGGGGGGGGGGCAGGAGGGCAATGTTCCAACCGTTTTCGTTGTAATGGACATCTTCCACAGACAGCACGTTCCCGTCATTAGCTGGCAGCTTTTCTTGGAGGGAGATTTTCATGAATTTTTGATGGTTCATACTCGGGGAGGACCATTTTTTTTTTTAATATTTTTTCTTTATTTTTAGGGTTCGTATTTTGAGCACCATAGGATCGGCGGGTCGGTCAGACGGACGGTCTTTGGTGGTGGTGGGGGATTCGCCGCGTCCAGATACCAACCACGTCGTGTCCGTGCGGACAAGAAAAGACAGTAGCCAACGTCTCGAGCGACCAGAGTTAGCGGACGCCTGCGGGGGGTTTCTTTCTCCCACTCGAGTCATGGATCCTCGCGTGGATTTAAGTTGGCCATTTGCCTGGGTCACGTCTCTTTTGATCCCAAGGACATCTTTCACCATTCTTTACCCTCCATCGCCAAGTTTTTCATACTTCCACCGCGTCTACCCACTTCCTCCTTTCATACCCCCCTCTGCCCAACCCCTCCCTCTCCGTTCATGCTTGATATATTGTTGTCTCATTGTGGTGCTTGGAAAAGAAAATCTTATTCTGTCGCCGAAAAATTACGGCCTACCTA